>MDKI01207088.1:0-11210 GCA_005239505.1 Nicotiana paniculata
GCTATGACCTGAGACTTTCCCTTGCATTGCATTGCATATTTACATTGGGACTGCGGGCTGAGACCTGAGACTTTCCCCTACATTGCATCGCATATTTACATTAGGACTGCAGGCCGAGACCTGAGACTTTCCCTTGCATTTCATTCCATATGTACATTGGGACTGCGGGCCGAGACTTGAGACTTTCCCCTGTACTGCATTTCACAACTATCTACTGATTTATATTATGAGCGGAACTGAGATCTATTGCTTCATTCTTTCTGGTTTACTTTACCTTCCGCTAATTATTACTGCATTACTTAACTGTTAATTATATCTGCTTATTTTTGCAACTCAATAGAGCTGCAACCTGACCTCGTCACTACTTGACTGGGGTTAGGCTTGGCACTTACTGGGTACCGAATGTGGAGTACTCACGCCCTTCTGCGCATGTTTTTCCCATGTGCAGATCCTGGTACCAGTGCACCATTCCGGAGTCAGTAGAGTAGCAGATCTTTGGGAGTCTTTGAGGTATTTCTGCAGCGTTCGCAGAGCTTCCGAGTCCCCCTCCTATCTTAGCATAGTTATAGTTTGTATATGAGACTACACTTTCATTTCCAGTTTTGTATATTGAACCATAGAGTTTAGTTTGTGATGTTGTAGATATTCCGGGTCTGGGGCGAAGTAAACTGTAAATGGCCTAGCGTCATTGAGTATTAGTATTACCTTACTTTATTTTCCTCTGTTTTGCCTCGTGTAATCTTAATTTACTTTAATGATTAGGCTTACCTAGTCGTCTTGACTAGGTGTCGTCACGAACCCGTTCGGAGGGAAAATAGGGTCGTGACAAGTTGGTATCAGAGCGTCTAGGTTCATAGGAGTCACAATATCACAAGCCGGTTTATTAGAGTCTCGCGGATCGGTGCGGAGACGTCCATACATATCTTCGGGAGGTTATGTAACTGTTAAGAACAATCATACTTCTTTGAAACCCTTCTCGTGCTGGTTACTGTTACCAAAATTCTTAAACTCTATTCTATTCTTGCTTACAGATGGTTCGTACTCGCACCAGACATACTGCAGATCAAGCACCCGAGCCCCCAGCTAGAGCCACTAGAGGCAGGGTTCGAGGCAGAGGACGAGCATGCAGCGCAGCTCAAACAGAGGTTAGAGCAGAGGCAGAGCATCCCCCAGCAGCCACAGTTGGAGGGGCACCGGAGGTTCCTACTATTACTCCAGCCATTCCAGGAGACTTTGGCCCAGCTCATGAGTGCTTTAAGTACTCTATCTCAGGCGGGACTACTTCAGAGGAAGACCCCGCTACACCCCAGGCTGGGGGAGGGACACAGGCTCCCGCAACCCGTACTCCTGAGTAGAGGGTTCATATGGGGCAGGTTCCAGAGTATATCCCCATGCCTCCTGCAGCTCCAGTTCAGATTGAGGCCAGAGCAGCTGTATCTGAGTCTGAGCAACTCCGTCTTGAGAGGTACAAGAAGTACCACCCACCTAATTTCAGCGGATTGGCTTCAGATGACGCTCTGGGTTTTCTTGAAGAGTGTCATCGTATCCTTCGCACCATGGGTATTGTGGAGACGATTGGGGTCTCTTTCACTACTTTCCAGCTGAGAGGAGCAACTTATCAGTGGTGGCATGCATTTGAGCTTAGTAGTCCGGACGAGGCAGCCTCACTTACTTGGGCTCAGTTTTCATAGATGTTTTTGCTTGAGTTTGTCCCTCAGAGTCTCAGGGATGCTTGGCGTGCAGAGTTTGAGCAGCTACGCCAGGGTACCATGACTGTGTCAGAGTATGCAGTCCGGTTCAGTGAATTGGCACGACATGCACCAACTTTGGTTTCTACGGTTAGAGAGAGAGTCCGCCGTTTTATTGAGGGGCTCCACCCAGCATTCGTACTAGCATGGCCAGAGAGCTGGAGACAGATATTACTTACCAGCAGGCCGTGAGCATTGCTAGGAGGATTGAGAGTATGTTGGCCCGGGACAGAGAGGAGAGGGAGGCCAAGAGGTCTCGAGAGATGGGTCATTTTTCAGGAGTTCGTGCACCTGCAACACACCATGGTAGGGGTTTTGTGAGCCACCCCATTCATTCAGCTCTTCCACCAGCCAGCGGTATTCCAGCTCCTCCTAGACCTCGGGAGCCTTATTATGCACCGCCGGTATCTCAGGTGCCTTCAGCTCGAGGTGCTATCACTGGCCAGTCTAGCAGGCTAGTTCAGAGTCAGCAGGAGCCATCACGTCCTCAGCGGGGTTGTTTTGGGTGTGGTTACCCTCGGCATATGATCAAGGATTACCCCAGATTTAGGAGGGGTGCACTACCGGAGACTTATCAGGTTCCACATCTTCCACCAGGTCCCCCAGCTATTCTTCTATCCCCAACTACTACCTCACCATCTCAGGATGCTCGAGGTGGAGGTCGGGGAGGACGAGGTTGTCCTAGAGGGGGAGGTCAGTTCAGATACTATGACCTTCAAGCTCGATCCGAGGCCATTGCTTCAGACTCGATTATCACAGGTATTGTCCCCGTTTGTCATAGGGATGCATCGGTATTATTTGATCCAGGTTCCACATATTCATACGTGTCTTCTTAATTTTCTCCACATTTGGGGATATCTCGGGATTCTTTGAGTTCCCCCGTATATGTTTCTACTCCTATGGGAGATTCTCTAGTAGTGGACCGCGTATATCCGTCGTGTTTGATTGTTATCAGTGGTCTTGAGACCAGGGCTGATTTGTTATTACTTAGCATGGTAGATTTTGATGTTATATTGGGTATGGATTGGCTATCTCCCCACGGTGTTATTCTTGATTGTCACGCCAATACCGTGATGCTAGCTATGCCAGGATTACTGAGGTTAGAATGTAGATGTTCACTAGAGAATATGCCTCGTCGAGTCATTTCCTTTCTTAAGGCTCTACGGATGGTTGCAAAGCGGTGTGATGCTTATTTGGCCTATGTGAGAGATGTTAGTGCCGAGACCCTTACAGTTGATTTAGTCCCAGTTGTGAGGGACTATCCCGATGTTTTTCCAGCTGACCTTCCTGGTATGCCGCCCGATAGAGACATCTACTTCAACATTGACTTGTTGCCCGACACTCAGCCTATTTCCATTCCTCCCTATCGCATGGCTCCTCCTGAGTTGAAGGAGTTGAAGGAAGAGTTACAGGAATTGCTTGATAAAGGGTTCATCAGGCCCAGTGTATCATCTTGGGGTGCTCTGGTGTTATTTGTGGAAAAAAAGGATGGACCGATGCGTATGTTGATTGATTACAAACAGTTGAATAGATGACAGTGAAGAATAGGTACCCATTATTGATGATTTGTTTGACCAGATACAGGGTGCCAGGGTATTCTCCAAGATTGATCTTCGTTCGGGCTATCATCAGTTGAAGATTCGGGAGTCGGATATCCCGAAGACTGCTTTCCGGACTAGATATGGTCACTACGAGTTCCTTGTTATGTCATTCGGGCTGACCAATGCCCCAACAACTTTCATGCACCTGATGCACAACGTATTTCGGCCTTATCTGGATACTTTCGTCATCGTATTCATTGACGACATCTTGGTATATTCTCAGTCCCGGGAGGACCATGAGCAGCACTTGAGGACCGTGCTTCAGACCTTGAGAGAGAAGAAGTTGAA
Organism: Nicotiana paniculata; assembly: GCA_005239505.1. Classification (NCBI taxonomy): domain Eukaryota; kingdom Viridiplantae; phylum Streptophyta; class Magnoliopsida; order Solanales; family Solanaceae; genus Nicotiana; species Nicotiana paniculata. The sequence goes on from MDKI01207088.1 coordinate 3,638, forward strand.
TGCCAAATTCTCTAAGTGTGAATTTTGGCTTGATTCTGTGGCATTCTTAGGCCATGTGGTATCTTCTGATGGGATCAAGGTAGATCCGAAAAAGGTGGAGACAGTGCAGAGTTGGCCCAGACCGTCTTCAGCTACTGAGATCCGCAGTTTCCTCGGGTTGGCTGGGTATTATCGCCGTTTTGTAGAGGGATTTTCATCCATTTCAGCACCCATGACTAGATTGACCCAAAAGGGTTCACCTTTTACTTGGACTGAGGAGTGTGAGGAGAGCTTCCAGAAGCTCAAGACAGCCCTGACTACAGCTCCAGTGTTAGTATTAACTACCAGTTCGGGATCCTATACAGTCTATTGTGATTGTCACGCTCTGAAATCCCATTATCGGACCGTGATGGCGTCTAACGTTGAACCCGCTAGACAAGCCAACGTGTACCGTTAAACTAGCATAATAACCTCAATTTAACAGAATAAGCTAAAACAATTCACAACTTAACAACGAAAATAAATATGGTTTCAAGGCTAAGTAAAGACAACATAATACAACGACGCATAAATTTCCCAAAACCTGGAGTCACAAACTCACGAACCGTCTACAAGAGTGCTAAATACAAAGTATGAAAAGAAATACATGACTGTCTCTGAAACTAGAGAAAAACAAGACAAAAACAAAGACATAGGGATGGGAGAGACGCCAAGGCCCACGAACGCCAGCGGGTATACCTTGAGCCTCTAGGATAAGCTGAAAGATACTCCCACTAATGATGTCCTCCGGTTCCGGCTGCGTAATCTGCACAACATAAAGAAGTGCACGTGTAGCATCAGTACAACCGACCCCATGTACTGGTAAGTGCCTAGCCTAACCTCGGCGAAGTAGTGACGAGGCTAGAACCAGACTACCAAATAAACCTGTGCAGTTCAAATAAATATATGTATATGTACAACGGAAAAGAAATACAGGGAGAAAATGATCAATAAAGGAAGGGGAACATGTTGTGGGGAGATAACAATAACAATTCCATATAAGAAATCTCAAATAAGGAAAAGAACAACAAGGCCAAAATATCAATAAGGATCAGAAATCACAAACTTGCACGGCACCACCCTTCGTGCTTTTACTCTCGTCCTCACCAATCAATCGTATAAATAATCATGTGCACGTCATCACCCTTTGTGATTTTACTCTCTTTACTCACAATGTAATAAATGAATATCTGTACGGAATGGTACATTCTATGACACGACATCACCCTTCGTGCTTTACACTCTTTCCTCACAATATCGAACAATGCACGACATCACCCTTCGTGCTTTAACACTCTTCCTCACAATAGAAAATAGTACACGACATCACCCTTCGTGCTTTAACACTCTTACTTACAATAGAAAACAGTGCACGACATCACCCTTCGTGCTTTAACACTCTTCCTCACCCAAACAACAATCACAAACAAGGTCAAGGGAGTAACAAAATAGAAATAGAAATCCCGGCAAGGGAACATCAAATAAAAAATTAAATCCCGGCGAGGGAACAATAATTTAACAATTAAATCCCGGCAAGGGACCATAAATTAAATAATTAAATCCCGGCAAGGGAACAATAACAGTAATCTCTACATCCCAGCAAGGGAGACAATATCAAAAGCAACAATGACCCGGCAAGGGTATATTTTAGTAACTCTTTCTCTTTCTTTCACTTTCATTTCATAATTTACTCTACAATTTGAGCCAATGCTCCAAAGGATTCAATTATTTCATATATCTTCACCATTCGTACAATAATTTGAGCCAATGCTCCAAAGGATTCAATTATTTCATATATCTTCACCATTCGTACTACAATTTGAGCCAATGCTCCAAGGGATTCAATTATCTCATATATCTTCACCATTTCTGCTACAATTTGAGCCAATGCTCCAAAGGATTCAATTATTTCATGTATCTTCACCATTCGTGCTACAATTTGAGCTAATGCTCCAAAGGAGTTTAAAGATCACAATTCCCTTCACATGCTCTTTACAACATATAGAAATAATCAATTAAACATGGAAGTTGCAACAAAATCAGAATATTCGCAATATAAGGACTCACGGTCATGCTAGACACCAATGTATAGATACTCGTCACCATGCCTATATATCGTATTTGACATTTAGCAAGTAGCAAATAAGACTCAACTCCTATTCCCTCAAGCTAAGGTTAGACCAAACACTTACCTCGAACCGACTCAAAATCAACTCGAAACCAAACTTTGCCACGAGTATCCGACTTCAAATGGCCCAAATCTATTTAAATAAATTTTATATCATAAATAACATCTCAAGCAACCGATTCTACTACTTAATTCAAAGTTACGGCGCAAAATTAGGTAAAATGACCAAAATACCCCTCAGTCCAGCATCTCGGATTTGGATAAATTTTATAATTTTCAGGACTCTCGTACTCTCATGAGTCCATCCATATAAAAATCTCTCTAATCGGAGGTCAATCACCCACTCAAACCCTAATTTTAAAAAAACCAAAGTTCTACCCAAATCACCCAATTTCACCCATGGAAATCTTTGATTTTAAGTTGAAAACATGTTAAATGATGTTAATTATTGAAGTAATTGAGTAAAAACCAACTTACAAATGATTTGGAAGGAGTCTTGTTCTTGGAAAAATCGCCTAAGGGTGTTTGAGTTTGAGAAAATATGAAAATGGAGTCAAAAATTCGGTTTAACTGCATTGTAGGCCACTGGTTGGCATGGGAATTGTGAATCGGGGTTCGCAATTGCGAAAACTCCTGACAATTCAATTGCGAAGTATAATTCGCATTCGCGAACACTGAGCAAAAGGAGGGACTTCGCATTTGCGACCAGAAATGTTGCATTTGCGAAAGTCCCATACTCGCATTTGCGAACAACATGGTCGCATTTGCGATCCCTTGCCAGCCAGGGCACCTTCGCATTTGCGATGAATAGCTCGCATTTGCGATTCTGACTTCGCAAATTGCGAAGCCAGCAGATCAGTTGCACCGGCAAATTCTAAGTTCAAAAAATACAATCCGCGGCCTATCCAAAACTGACCCGAGCCCTCGGGGCTCCAAACCAAATATACACACTACCTCAAAAACATCCCATGAACTTATCCGTGCGATCAAATCGCCAAAATAACATCATATACATCAAATTAATCCTCAAAATCCATGAATTCTATCAAATTTCATAAAACATCAAAATTTCCATTTTAAGTCCGAAACACGACAAACGAAATCCGTTTTCAACCAAACTTTACAGAATGTGCTTAAACCATATATAAGACATGTACCGGGTGCCAGAACCAAAATACAGGTCCGATACCATCACTTTCTAATCAGATTTTATTTTTAATTTCCTTAAATATTTTCAGAAAATAATTTTACTCAAAAATTCATTCCTCGAGCTTGGGACCTTGGAATTCGATTTCAGGCATACACCCAAGTCCCATATTTTCCTACGGACCCTCTAGGTCCGTCAAATCACGGTTCCGGGTCCGTTTATCCAAAATATTGACCGGAGTCAAATTTAGTCATTTTAATATCAAATCTTAGCATTTTTCACAGAATTTCATATTTAAGCTTTCCGTCTACGCGCCCGGACTGTGCATGCAAATCGAGTTAACTATAAATAAGGTTTTCAAGGCCTCGGAAGTACAAAATGGGTAATAAAATAGTTGATAACCCCTTTGGATCGTCACAATGATGCTTCGAGGATTGGCTTGGGAGCGGTGTTGATGCAGGACGGTAGGGTGATTGCCTACGCATCCAGACAGTTGAAGGTACATGAGAAAAAATTACCCTGTTCATGATCTTGAATTGGCAGTGATTGTTCACGCCCTGAAGATATGGCCTCATTATATATACGGTTTTCCCTGTGAGATATAGACGGATCACCAGAGTTTGCAGCACATTTTCAGGCAGAAGGACCTCAATTTGCGTCAGAGGAGGTGGTTGGAGTTACTCAAGGATTATGACATCACTATATTATACCATCCGGGAAAAGCCAATGTGGTGGCCGACGCCCTGAGTCGCCGGGCGGAGAGTTTGGGTAGCTTGGTATATCTTTGTGTAGCTGAGAGGCCCTTAGCCTTGGATGTTCAGTCCTTAGCCAGTCAGTTCGTGATATTGGACCTTTCTTAGCCTCACCAAGTATTTGCGTGTGTTGTTGCTCGATCTTCTCTTTATGACCGCATTCGGGAGTGCCAGTATGATGATCCTGACCTTCGGGCCCTTCGGGATAGAGTTCAGCGGGATGGTGTCAGGGATATGACCATATATGATGATTGTGTGTTGAGGCTGCAGGACCGTATTTTTGTGCTTGATGTAGATGGACTTCAGAAGTTGATTCTTGAGGAGGCCCATAGCTCGCGGTACTCCATTCATCCCGGTACCGCGAAAATGTACCAGGATCTGCGACATCACTATTTGTGGCAGAGGATGAAGAAGGATATAGTGGAGTTCGTAGCCAGATGCCTCAATTGTTAGCAGGTCAAGTGCGAGCATCAGAGACCGGGAGGATTACTTCAGCAGATGAGGCTTCCAGAGTGGAAGTGTGAGCGGATCACCATGGATTTTGTGGTTGGACTTCCTCGTACTTTGAGGAAGTATGAAGCTATTTGGGTGATTGTGGACCGACTGACCAAGTCAACCCATTTCATTCCGGTATTGACTACATATTCTTCTGAAAGGTTGGCCCAGATCTACGTGCGGGAGATAGTAAGGTTGCACGGTGTGCCGGTATCCATTATTTCAGACTGAGGTCCTCAGTTCACCTCGCACTTCTGGAGAGCCTTGCAGAGTGAGTTGGGTACCTAGATTGATCTCAGTACAACATTTCACCCTCAGACGGACGGTCAGTCCGAGCGCATGATTCAAATTCTTGAGGATATGCTCCGTGCTTGTGTGATGGATTTTTGAGGATCATGGGATCAGTACTTGCCTCTTGCTGAGTTTGCTTATAATAACAGCTACCGGTCCAGCATCCAGATAGCGCCGTTTGAGGCTTTATATGGTAGGCGGTGTAGGTCTCCAGTAGGATGGTTTGAGCCGGGCGAGGCCCGATTATTGGGTACAGATTTGGTCCAGGATGCCTTGGACAAGGTGAAGGTGATTCAGGATAGACTACGCACAACTCAGTCCAGGCAGAAGAGTTATGCAGACCGAAGAGTTTGTGATTTGTCATTCATGGCTGGTGATCGGGTTTTTCTTCGGGTATCGCCGATGAAGGGCGTCATGAGATTTGGGAAGAAGGGTAAGCTGAGTCCGAGGTTCATTGGCCCTTTCGAGGTGTTGCGGCCGGTTAGGGAGGTTGCTTATGAGTTGGCCTTTCCTCCCAACCTAGCAGGTGTTCATCCGGTATTCCACGTTTCCATGCTGCGGAAGTATCACGGTGATCCGACTCATGTTTTGGATTTCAGCTCAGTTCAGTTGGACAAGGATCTATCATACGTTGAGGAGCCTGTGGCCATTTTGGACAGGCAGGTCAGGAAGCTTAGGTCGAAGAATATTGCCTCAGTCAAAATGCAGTGGAGGGGTCATCCGATCGAGGAGGTGACTTGGGGGACCGAGCAGGACATGTGGAGTCAGTACCCTCATCTTTTCACAGCTTCAGGTATGTTTCTATACTCGTTCGAGGACGAACGATTTTCTTAAGAGGGGGAGAATACAACGACCTGGTCAGTCATTTTGAGAGTTAGTTCCCCGATCCCCTAATAACTGCTTCTCCCATGTCTTAATATGTCAATGGAACATGTCGGAGTGTTTAGTGATGAAAATTGGAGCTATTTTGAACATTTAGTCCTTTAAGGTGAGTTTTACCTTAGAAATTGGACTGTAGCGGGAGCTGTGTTAAGACGAATCCGGAATCGAATTCCATCGACTTCGTTAGCTTTGTTGAGTGATTTCGGGGTTTGGAGCGTGTTCGGAATGTGTTTTTGAGTTCGGATGTAGATTTAGGCTTGAATTGGCGAAAGTTAGAATTTCGGCGATTTCGGCCGATAGGTGAGATTTTTATATCGGACTCGAAATGGAATTCCTAAAGTGACAGAAGGTCCGAAATGTCATTTATGACATGTGTGATAAATTTGAGGTCATTCGGACGAGTTTAGACGTGTTTCGGCGTCGAAGGTGAATTCTTGAAAATTCTTAAGTTCATAGGCTTGAATCTATGCAAAATTGATGATTTTGATATTATGGTACGTGTTTTAAGGCCCGACCAAGTTTGAATAAGGTATTTAGATCCGTTGGTAAGTTTGGTTGAGGTCCCGGGGGCCTCGGGGTTGTTTCAGATGCTTAACAGGGAGTTTGGAACTCCTTTAGACTGCTGAACCTGTTCTCCCTTCTGGTGTTTCGCACCTGCGAGGGGCCTTTCCGCAGGTGCGAGCTCGCATGAGCGAAGCCCCTATCGCAGGTGCGATGTTTTGTGTAGCCTAGCCAGGGGTCGCAGGTGCGACTTGGGTCCCGCAGGTGCGGAACTGCAGGTGCGACCAACCTATCGCAGGTGTGCCCCCAGGCAATTTAAGTGTATTCCGCACCTGCGATGCTTTTTCTGCAGGTGCAACACCGCAGGTACGGTAAAAGGGACCGCAGGTGCGAGATCCCTGTGTGTTATTTCCAAAGTCCGAGGGTTTGAAATTCATAAGTCTAAAATCGTTTAGGAGCTCGGGAATTGGCGATTTTCAGTGGGTTTTGAAGAGAAGGATCATAGGTAACATTTTCTAATCCTAATTCATTATTAGACCATTAATTCCCATTGTTTTCCTTAGTTCAGTTATCAAAAATAGGGGGGAAACAATGGAAACTTGATGAAACTCCCCTAACCGAAAATCTGAGTATTTAGGGATGATTTGACATCGGATTTTGATGATTCTTGTTCGAGTGAGTTTGTGAGTGAATGGGTGTCCGGAAAATATAACCTTTACCCGATTCTGAGACGTGGGCATGAGGGGCGTTTTGGTCAAAATTCCTAATTTCGTGTATTAGCTTTGAATTAATTAGTTATTTTGATTTCTTGTAATGATATTTATATTATGCAATCGAATTGAATAGATTTGGGCCACCCGGAGTTGGATACTCGTGGAAAAAGCGTGATTATTGGTTAATTAGCACAATCGAGGTAAGTGGCTTGCCTAACTCTGTGTTGGGGAAATTTCCTTAGGCATTTTTAATTGGTTTTATGATAAAAACCCCGTGTACGTGAGGTGACGAGCGCGTGCATGAGATATTTTTACTAAACTTACATCGTTCTTTCAATGACATGCCTCATTTCCGATCCTATTATTATTGTTGTTGGTTTTAATTGCGTAACAAATTTAAGATCTTATCATGACAACCGATTTTCCACTCGTTATTATCATTTGAAACTGGTTTACATATTTTAACCCAGAGTTTCCAACTGTTTTCCCAAAAACCTTTGAATTATGCTATATATGATATACATCTCGCATTGCATATTTACATTGGGACTGCGGGCTATGACCTGAGACTTTCCCCTGCATTGCATCGCATATTTACATTGGGACTGTGGGCTATGACCTGAGACTTTCCCTTGCATTGCATTGC
>ML329675.1:0-50215 GCA_005239505.1 Nicotiana paniculata
ACATCCGTAGAATGCTTAGGTGCGTATTTAATCTACTATCGTGATCGCGTACATGTTCGCATGGTGTGATCCCGATTTTTTTTTCCAAATAAATTCAAGGTACGCGTCCGCGTGACTTTGATCAAACTTTTTCTTAAATAAACTAAGTGGTAAGAGTTGTATACACGTACGCGCGATACGATTCTTAATACACTAAACCGAACGAGTATACGTACGCGTAGCTCGCATTAAGGTAAACCTTTAGATAAATCAAATAATTAAAAGCGGTAAAAGATAAATACATATAGGTCCTAAAATGAGTAATTAGATCAAATAATCCAAATATGAATCTTTAAGCGACCGTGCTAGAACCACGGAATCCGGAAATGCCTAACACCTTCTCCCGGGTTAACAGAATTCCTTACATGGTCTTCTGATTTTGCAGACTTTAAACGGAGTCAAAATTCCTCGATTTTGAGATTTCTAAAATAAATAAATGGTGTCCCGGGACACCGTAAAAAATCCGGGTGGCGACTCTGAAAACGAATAAAATAAATCTAAAAAAAATCGAATAATGTCATTTAAAGTGGAAAAACTCCCTTATTACCCTTACCGGGTGAAAAAGGAGGTGTGACAATAATAATAATAAATAAATAAATAAATAAACTAGACACGTATTCTTTTTAGTTATTTTTGTAAAAATGGGGCCGAACCCTATGGAGGTTGCCTACGTATCTCACATCCGGTGAGAATCAGACCCGCGTAGTTCGTACATGTTTCAAGAATAGGATGACACTTCGTGAAAAATTCAGGCTTATTTGTAATAATTATTTTTTGAGTAAATAATGAAACTTTCGAAACCGGGTAAATTTTCTCTCTCTCATATTTTATTCCTTCTGGTTTTCCCTCAATATTTCTATTTTATTTTTTTATTTTTTAGAAACCGGTCAACATGCACAAAACGAATCAAACATAATGCACAAGTAGCACATAAGATGCATCAGGATGTTCTTTTTGTTTCGAGTACACCTGTCCTAGACGGACCCAACCCCTGTGTTGAGTCCCCTAAGTCAAAATGCACATGATGCAGATAATCGTTCCTACTAGGGATCCGGCATGAGGTTTTGTCATTCTAGGGTTAAACCTGAGGTTTTGTNATAGTCTATCCCCGTATTTCTTACTTGTTATGACCTCTAACAGAAAAGCGGGCCTCGCGAACGTGTGCACCAATTTTTCAGAAGACTCAGAAAGGAGGCGTAAGAAGGCAATTTAAATATAGTCCAAATAAATATCAAAGCGGTAAATAAATAACATTTAGCACATTGAGCGCACAAAAATAAAGTAATATCACAATTAATCAAAGCCAAGTAAAATAACATTAAAAAGCTCGAATTCTTGAACCCTGAACCAGAGATTCTGGGTTCGGTTCCCCAGCAGAGTCGCCAGAGCTGTCACACCTCCTTTTTCACCCGGTAAGGGATTGGGAGTTTTCCCACTTTAAGTGACATTATTCGATTTAGAATTATTTATTTAATTTCAGAGTCGCCACTCGGAATTATTTATTTATGGTGTTTCGAGTCACCATTTATTTTAGAATCTCAAATCGAGGAAATTTTGACTCCGTTTAAAGTCTGCGAAAACCAGAAGTCCGGGTAAGACATTCTGTTAATCCGGGAGAAGGTATTAGGCACTCCCGAGTTCCATGGTTCTAGCATAGTCACTTTGATCATACCTGGCTTAACTAATTGTTTAAAAACTTGTTTTAGAACCTACGTACATTTTACCTTTTACCGCTTTTAAATTGCTTGATTATTCGTGATTTTGGAATTATCTTAATACGAGTTACGCATACGTATACTCATTTAGTTTGGCGTGTCAAGAATCATGTCATACGTACGTGTACACAATTCACAACACTTAATAGTTAAGAAAAAAGGTTTGGTCAAAGTCGCTCGAACGCGTACCTGAATTTATTTTTGAAAAATCATAATTGTGTCACGCGAACGTGTACACAATCACTATAGTAAATTAAAGAGCGCCTGAAGCATTTCTACGAACATTATATTTTGAAACCTCAATCATGTCACGCGAACGTGTACAAAATTAATAACATTTATTATTATTTAAATTATTTTTTCTCAAAGTTGCGCAAATGCATACTTTGGTCTTAATTTTGGAACCCGTGATTATATCACGCGAGCGTCCAAAATCCTAAAATTTTCCTACCCAAGATGTGGTCGGCCTAAACATGCATCTATCGTACCCACAATAAAGTAGCAGTGGAAATAAGATATGATTTTAAACCCACGCCCAAGCTATATCCAAACTTTGTCAATTCATGTTCATCTCAACTAAAATACTTTAAAATTAATGAGTCCAAATGGCCCAAAAATGTGTTGTTAGTTAGTAAAAAATGACACAGAAGCAATAAAGTCTTTAAAGTCCAATTTCTCTTTCACGTTCAAACTCGAACCAATTTTTAGCTAACCCGCATGTCTCAAGGAAATTCACTTTTTTTTTTTTTTTAAAAAAAATTCTTTCATTTAAGAGCTAACTCTATTTTAGACTTGCAGATCTAAATGAACACTAAAAGAAAATTGATCAGTCTTGCATCAAACTCGTCACTAAAATAGCTCAAATAATGCATTAAAAAGTAAAACTCCACCTCTAGATCTCATGAGCAGCAGAAATATATACACACACAAAACAAAACAAAACAAAAATTCAAACAACATATAAGAAAAACATGAAATAGAACTAAAAGAGAAAAAGAAATTGACCTCTACTGTCTCAGAAAATTCGGCTACGCTATATTGCCGGAAAACAAAACCTTGACTGGAGATCAACGGAAACGGAGACCTCGACTTGGACCAACAGAAACTCCTCAACCAAACACTCGGTTCCTTTGACCGGAGAAAACTCGTCAGTGACTTCAACAGAAAACTCGAAAACTAGAACGGACGAAATCCAGATGGAAGCAACTGAATTTTTCTTCTTTTTTCTTTTTTTGTTTGTATCTGTTTTCCAGTTCTTTTCCTAAAGTGTAGATCTCTGTTTTTGTTCTATGTTTCCTTTGCTTTTTGTTTCCTTGTTTTCCAAAATCCTCCTCCCAGCTTTTTCCTTTTTCTTTTATATATAATAAGTAATTGGCAGTTGGTTTTTGTTCCCCCATTTGGAGTGAGGAAACGTGCGTCGTGTGTGTGCATATGATCGTGTGTGTGTAACGTGAGTGAGAGATAAGGGGTTGAGGGGGAAGGGACGTGAAACTAAAGCTAAGAGAAATCTTTTGTTTTGCTTATTTTGTTACATTTGTTTTTTTCTTTTCGTTAGTTGCTTTTTTTTCTAAAATAGCTTTTACTTACTTTTTTTTTAAATGGAGAAGAAAAATAAAAAATAAAAATAAAAATAAAATACATAACTAAAAATATTAGTCAGCTACTTTTAGACTTAGATATTATATAGATAAGAAAATTAAACATTTACACTATAGTTTAACTTATACTAAGTAAAATATTATAGCTTACATTTAAAATTAGAAGCAGCCAATTTTTTATTTTATATATATATATATATATATATGTATGTATATTTCTTCTATTTAAACATAGGAACAAATCTTATATTCTAAGATTGTGAATATTTTTTGTAGTTTTTAATTTTCTTAAATAAAAACTATTAAGAGTAAGATAAAAATTTAAAGTATTAAGATTAGACCTAAAAGAAATATTTACACCAAAATAATATAGAATTTGGGGGTGGTAAAAAATTATAGCTTACACGCACCTCGACTAACATTAAGTACTTCTTAAAGACCAATTAGAACACAAGGGCATGACTTCAATGTATCGCTGATTATAATCTCAAATAAACATAGCTAATCAAAATAAAACCAAGACCGGATAATTATACTTCCACATCGCAACAATTATGAAAAATTCGCTAACACCCAAATGTTATACTACAGGGATATGATGACGTGTCCTGTAACCTAGCACTCAAAATGTTTCCACAAACTTCTAATGAATTTTTTCAAAGAAAACTAATGATTCGAACGAGTTTCATTGCAGTTCTATAAAAAATTCAAGTCATCAAACTTTCTCCGTTACTAATAATGTTTTTTCCATTCGCTGTTCAGAAATTCACCATCAGAATTGACTATCAGGAAGAAAACGATCATTTCTAACCACTGAACTAAAAAAAATTACTAGAAATATCAAACTATACTTCCATAGATAGAATTAGTACCTCCATTCGGGAGATGAGAGAATTCTCGTGAAGAAATTGTGGTTAGGAAGTGGGGCGTCTATTTTTTAGTTGAACTTTTTATTCGGGTCGGGTTAGTATTAGTTGTGGGTTAGTCCGAAAAACGGGTAGATATGGGTAGGTCTTTCTAATAGGTTAGATGTTTTAATTTCGACCAATAAGAAGTTGCCACGTGGAATTTAAATAATAATTATTTTTTTAATTCAGCATTGACCTAACTGTCAAAGGGCATAAGTAAACCAAAAAAGTGGATGGAGGGGTATTTTTAGCCCAATAAGTGAATGAAGTGTATTTTAAACCTTTTCCAATAATTTAGGAGCATTTTGAACCCTTTTCCGTAAAATCATTTTCTACGTGAACGTATAGCCAATGCTAGACTTAAATAAAGGAGAAAAGGTTACTATATAGGTTGATGACCAACGTATACTTATACTGAATACATGCACATTGAATGATATAGAGATTTATATATATAGTCGACCTCAATATTCGAGCAGTGACGAAGGCAGAATCTCCATGAAGAAGGTTCAAAAAAATTGTTTTGTAGCTTGTAGGAATTGAACTTATGACCTTATCAAGGTTTTGAACCTCCTTGACCACTAAACTATACTTCTAAATTGTCTTAAGGGGGTTCAAAACTTAGTATATAGAGGCTAAAAACAGATTTTGCCTTATATAAACAGTGTAATTTTTCGGCAAAGAGGGTTCGGACGAACCCCCTTCCGCCCCTAATCAATTATGTCCTTATACTCAACTTTTCACATATATATACCCATTTTCCCAACAGTCTCCACCAAAATAAATTGATTTATATATATAGTCGACCTCAAGGACATATTGAGTTATATTAGTTGATTGACTCTAAATAATCAAATCAATTATGTCCTTATACTCAACTTTTCACATATATATACCCATCTTCCCAACAGTCTCCACCAAAATAAATTAACAGACCAAAAAAGAAAAAAGATAAAAAAGCAACTGCACAGTCAACACGAGTCAGACGGAGAAATGATAGGCCACCACAACCAATAGTGATTTCTTGAACACTTCCAATTCTATACTTTTCTTTGTTCAGCACATCTTTGAGTGCAACAAAGTTTTGTGTGGCTTCTTTTCAGCATAAAAGAAATGGCAAATCGCTAAGTGGACAGAACAGAAGATTCCAATTGCGTCGCCATATGCGCAGCACTAACCAAACCCACTATAGTGTCTAGTGTTAGGTATTTTCTATAGCTATTTCACACTAGAGTATAGCTCATATACACCGATACACTCCCCGTTCACCTAAAAGATATGTACTTACAAGTAACTACTATATACGATAAATAAAACAAAGTAACTTACAAGATAAATATGCAACCTAATAGAAGTTACGACAAGTAAAATCACGTTTATCATAATGTAAAAAATTATTACACTAGTGTATATAAGTTAATTAATAATGGACGGTATATGTTCTATATCATGAGAGCTATAATTTTGGTCCCGAGAAAAGGCCGAAATGGTGTCATGGTTTGCCACCCGTGTAGTGCAAGAAAAGTGCCAAAGATAGCATGCAAATGATGAAAACAAAAGAAGGGGTTAGGTTTAGGTGCACAAACAAAATTATGGTCCAAAAATGAAGAGCCTTCTTTATTTTGGCAGCACTCAAAATTTTCCAAGTCTAGAGTAACCGAACAAGCATGCGTTAATTTTCTACTTTGTCCTTCTAGCTTTTCCGGTGCCAAAGGCCAATCATACCAAGCCATGGGAGTTTGTTTTATTAGCATTAGGCATTAATTAGAATAATAAACATGGTTATAAGCAACTAATTCTATCTTTCTTTTATGGTATCTCCTAATCAAAGCTAGTAAGTGTTAGGAGGCAAAAATCTCTAATCTAAGAACGGCAGTCCTAACTCTATACTAAGAGTACTCCTTGAAAACTTTAAGTATACGATTGTGTGTGTGTGAGAGAGTTCTAAACTTAATATTTGCCTTTGTGGCTCTCTTCACATAAAATTCATGATTGAAAGTTTCACTAAACATCCATTCAATCATTTATATAGAGTAACTATAACTTTATATTAAATTAAAAGTAATAAATCTTAGTAGTTCAGTTGATTAGTTACATAAATTTTTACTAGGTGAGAGTTTGATTTCCTACCTTGTAATTTTTTTTGTTATCTCCTCTTCAAAAATTAATAATAAAATAATAATATTAAAGTTAATCGTTGTTAGTATTGCACAAATCTGTTCATCAGCGTGGCAATATTGCGTATCTAAAATATCAAGTATAGATCTTGAAATTTATATACACGAATCATCATCTAGATATATTTGTCGAAACAATATATATCATCAATAGCTAGCTAGCATGGATGAATTACAATTAAAGCTTCACAATTATCTTTTAGCAAAACCAAAGAGGCAACACGGTTTGTTGCTTGCTGTCCAAATAATTGAAATCTTGAAAGTACCATTCAACACAAAAGTAATAAAATACAATTTAAGCAACAAAGGTCAAGTATGATTATACATATTTTCAGCCTGATAATTGGTACAAGTAAGAATGCAAGGTATTGGAGCTGACCAAAGCCTAAAATCTGCCGAGCAACATTAAATGTTTTTGCCACCCCCCATGATTATTCTCACATTTTGGTTGGTTACAAACACAAGGAAAAACATTGAAAAAAGATGACACACCTCTAAGTCAAACACATACAGTTACGAAACAGCAATATTTAGATTGCCACATTTATGAGGGCCGTCACCGAATGTTTTCTGGCATCAAATCATAAAGACAAATAAAGATTAACCCATGTCAAAGATAGGACTACATCTGATCTTATATATACGTTTATGAGATAGATGAATGATAATCTAGACAAACACGTACGGTTATGATTAAAACTATTAAATGTCTTTGTTAAATAATGCAAAAAGAGAAAAAGAATCTTAAAAGATAATTATATGAACAAAGATGAAGTAACATCTTTTTAGGTGGGGTATAATTAATTTTGTTTGAATCGCCATTTTTAAGTGACCCAATTAATAAGAAATACAACTTCTTTGAACAATGATTGCACGAAAGATATCGTCCAAAACAATCTCCATTGCATTATATATAGCACTGTAGCAAGTTCCTAAAAGCCAGCATTACTCCATCTCTCTTTGTTTTCAATTGTTTAATCAGATTTTCATCTTTCTTTCTTTTCTTTTCTTTTTTTTTGAAAAAAAATAAAAATACTCTCCTCCTTCTTTTATACAGGAGGCGTGCATTCTTGAAGAAAAAGGCAATTAGTTAAAAGTGGGAATGGGAAGATTGCTTTTCTTTTTTTTCTCCCCCTTTTGTTGCTAACTAGCTAGCACAATGAAGTGACATAAGTTGTCAATGTTATCACACTCTTTCCTTTGGCCTATTTAAAACTTTCCATCAACCTTTAGCCATTCCTCAATATTCCTTCAATTGTCCTGAATCCTAAAACAAAGGTATGTCTTCTCCTTGTATTCTTTCTTCCTCTCTGTGCATTTTGACAACACCATGCACAAACTAAGGTAGGATTATGAAGCATCTACCAACCTCATGCATATATTGATGGACTAGCTCAATTTTGGTGTTCTATACATGTTAGCATTATAGCAATCCAATATATATACACACAACTCGTGGTGGATTCAGAATTTAAAAATGTATGCCTATTTTTATATTTTCCGTAAATATATAAGGTTTAGACGCAGTAGAAATTTGATCGAACTCCATTCTGTCCAGTGTCTAGTTGAACAACCTTTCGCCGGAAAATTATATTGTGTCTATAGGTCAGATATTATTTTTATACATGTATACAATATTATATTTTGAACACTTTTAGCGAAATGTATACTTGACTTCACCAATATTGGTATGTGAACTTGTGTCTAATCTAGATTCGCCGCTGACACAACTTAGGTAGACCTTTGTAAAGATGCCCTGTGTTTAAGGGCTGTCAAGAACCTTTTAGGTAGTAACAAGTTTGCCAATTTCCTTTGGGTTCTGAAACACGAGTTGTATCATATGATTCGTGCTATATAGTTAGTACCACTAGGTAGCTTTAATGGCTTCACATTTCCAACCTCAGATGTGATCTTTAACAAGAAGTCATGAGCTGTAGTGGTTTGTGGTTGGCTCAATACCATGGTTGTATTTATTACTTCACGAGTATGACTTCATCAGTTTTCTTTCTTGAACAACTTTTAGATGAATAGTTGATGGTCCTTAATATAAGAAATATCTCTCATTTATATTACAAGAAGCTCCTTCAATTGACAGTTCAAAACTTTTCCTTTTCAAAGAGTACTAACAAATTGATTGCTTATCTTAGTTACAGATAGTATTCTCACTTTAATATCTTTTTTCTTCTTTTGTTTTAAGGTAGATCACAATGTTCCTTGCATTAAAATGTGTTACTGAAATTTAGACGGTGTCATTGTCTTGTCACTTTTAGAGTGCACAGTTTTAGCATTTGGTCAAAAGAAGTAACTGCACTTCACAGTAACTCAGTTCATGTAAATCCTTCAAATATGAATGCTTTCGTACGGAGTATTTAATTTCCTGTCTTCCAACCTTTGATCAGTAAAATCGCCACTAGAATCCACTAGTTGTTATAAATAAGAGGTGTATCTAAGCCCTTTGCTTATATTTCCTTACTTTTCCCCCCTGTTTTGGCAGTGAAGATGAACTTCAGGAACTGCATGTTGTTGTTACCATTTATAGCTGCAGTGATTTCAACTGCTTTAGCAGAACAAGATGTATATTTGGTTCATATGGATAAGACCAGGATCACATCATTCGACAGTTATCTTGGAACTTCCAAAATATGGTATGATAATATTATTAGTTCTATAACTGAACTCTCTACTGATGGTGAAGAGGAACAAGAAGAAAAACCTCCTCAACTTCTTTACGTATATGAAAAAGCCATTTCAGGTTTTTCAGCAAAACTATCCAAGAAACAACTTGAATTACTAAAACAAGTTGATGGATTCCTTACAGCAATGCCAGATGAAATGTTAAGCCTACACACCACTCATTCACCTCAGTTTCTTGGGCTGAAAAGTGGCAGTGGACTTTGGAGTGCTTCTAATTTGACTTCTGATGTGATTGTTGGCGTGATCGATACTGGAATTTGGCCTGAACATGTAAGTTTCCGCGATTCAGGTATGCCACCCGTGCCTTCTCGTTGGAAAGGCAAATGTGAGGCTGGAACGCGGTTTTCGCCATCAAATTGTAATAAGAAGATTATTGGTGCAAGGATTTTCTCAAAAGGGTATGAAGCTGCTGCAGGGAAAATCAATGAAACAGAAGATTATAGATCACCGCGTGACTCACAAGGCCACGGAACGCATACTGCTTCAACAGCAGCTGGAAATCTTGTCATGGGTGCAAATCTTTTTGGTTTGGGTAAAGGGTTGGCTGGTGGTATGAGCTATGGATCAAGAATTGCAGTTTACAAAGCATGTTACATACAAGGCTGCTCAAGCTCTGACATTTTAGCAGCTATTGATCAAGCTGTTATTGATGGGGTGGATGTATTGTCACTTTCTTTAGGAGGTTTCCCAAAGCCATTTTATGCAGATAATATAGCTATTGCTGCATTTGGTGCAGTTCAACATGGGGTCTTTGTTTCATGCTCAGCAGGAAATTCAGGGCCTTTGAATTCAAGTGTTGGCAATGCAGCACCTTGGATTATGACTGTTGCTGCAAGCTCTTTGGACCGCAGTTTTCCAACTACTGTCAAGCTTGGAGATGGACATGTTTTTAAAGGAGCTTCATTGTACCAAGGTAAGCCTACAAAACAATTGCCCCTTGTTTATGGAAGAACAGCAGGTGGGGAAGGTGCTGAATTTTGCACCAATGGGACACTATCTTCAAGACTAGTAAAAGGCAAGATTGTTGTCTGTGAAAAAGGACTCAATGCCAGAGCTGAAAAGGGAGAGCAAGTGAAAATAGCTGGTGGAGCTGGAATGATTATGGTAAACAGAGATGAAGAAGGCGAAGAACTTTATGCCGATCCTCATGTGTTGCCTGGCACATCTTTAGGAGCTTCAGCTGGCATTGCTATCAAAAGTTACATCAACTCGACGAAAACTGCCACAGCTTCAATCAAATTTGAGGGGACAGTATATGGCAACCGTGCACCAATAGTGGCTGCATTTTCCTCTAGAGGACCTAGTGCAGCTGGACCGGACATTATCAAGCCGGATGTTACTGCTCCAGGAGTGGACATATTAGCTGCTTGGCCTCCAAATATCAGCCCATCAATGATAAAGAGCGATAAGAGAAGCGTGCAATTCAACATTCTTTCAGGCACTTCCATGTCTTGCCCTCATGTCAGTGGACTAGCTGCATTACTTAAATCTGTCCATAGAGATTGGTCACCAGCAGCAATCAAGTCGGCGTTAATGACAACTGCTTATACCCTTGACAAAAAAAGAACTCCAATAGCAGATGCTGTTTCTGAGACTTCAATATCAGCTACCCCTTTTGCCATTGGCTCAGGACATGTTGATCCAGAAAAGGCTTCAAATCCAGGCCTTATCTACGATATATCAACCGAGGATTACCTGCATTATATCTGTAGCCTAAACTACAACTCTTCTCAAATAGCCCTTTTATTGAGAAAGAATTATACTTGTCCTAATCATGCAATTCAATCACCTGGTGATCTAAACTACCCTTCTTTTGCTGCACTTTTCGACACTAAGAGCCGAAATCTTATCCAGACATTTAAAAGAAGTGTGACAAATGTTGGGAACCCCACGAGTATTTATGTTGTACAAGTGAATGCACCTAGTGGAGTATCAGTTACAGTGAAGCCAAAAATTCTGAAATTTGAGAAGAAGGGTCAGAAGCTGAGATATAAAGTGAGGTTTGTTGCAAGGAGAAAAAGGAGTTCTGGTGATTCAACATTTGGATCACTGGTTTGGTTTTCTAGAACACATATAGTTAGAAGTCCCATTGCTATCACATGGCAGTAACTCAAAGAGGGTAATTTGATGACAACATCCAATTCTTGAAATTATCTATGAGAATGTATTCTTCTGAATAAACAAACTAGTTGAATCTAGATAGTATATGCTTAGGCTTAGCTACTTTTGAATTCATAACACTCATTAGTCTTTTTCTCTTGTTTTCCCTTGTTTCAAAAAGAGCAACAACAATATTTGTTTCAAAAAGAGCACAAATATTGAATTAATGGGTCTCCTTGGAGAGATGTTTGAGCTGTTCAAACAAATATTGTATTGCAGTTTAAAAGAAGAAAAAAGCTGACCTTATACTTTAAGGCTTATAGGCCAGAAAGGAATCTGACCTCTATAAAAGTTCAAGAGATTTTCTTTTTTTCTTCTTCTTTATTTTGGCATTTGCAGCTTTGATATTTGTTTGTAACCATCCCTAGTTGTCATAAAGTCATCCACCAAATTCATTTATTGACCAATGGCAAATGGTAAAAACTTATCCCTGTTTATATCAAAGAAATAAATGTATTTATACATAGATTTATTTCACTTTAATTATATTAGTTAATATATAATTTTACATTATCAAAATCAATTAACCATGACAATTTAATATGATTTAACATGATCACACCTAACTATGCCTTATAAAAAAGACTAAGCGGTCGTGGCAAATATATTCCGGTTAATAAGTCGGGAGTCGAATCCCACAAGAAATTAACCTATCAAACACATCTACTAGACTCGCACAAGTTCACGCAATCAATCTTCAGAAATATTTTAGTAACAAATTGGATGTTTACTAACTAAATATTATGTAATGAAAATGCAATAATTAATAACTAACTACGAACGGGTTGTATACAAGAATAAGAATGGTCTAAGGTTATGATATTCCTTATTGTCAGAATCTTTTCCGCTACGTTTTCTATAAATTTGCCTAAGTCTTCTCTACTAATCATGAGCACTCTCAGTGTCGTAATTCTCTCACGAGTAACTACCACAATTTACTAGACATATTCTCCCGAATTACGCTAGTTGGCCTTAAGTACGGCTCACTCGGATCGCACCAAGGTTTCATTATCCCTAATCCCACATTTAAACTCTTCGTATTGATCCCTCATATACGTTAGGAGTGATGTTATTCAACAACTACCTAAATATGCACCCTCTCCCGAGTAATACACACTAAATAGGCACAGTCGATTGAGAGCTCTTCAACCAACCACAATAAAAATGTAATTGAACAAATAGAGAAAATACTACGGCAAATCTATATTAACGTAGCAGGAAAATCATTCTCCAATAGGTTCCATCAAAACCCTAGATTAGGAGTTTAGCTACTCATACTCATAGTAATAATATCCAAAATATTTTGCATAATTAAATTACAAAGTAAGGATAAGGGGATGTGGAAATCGATGATTCTAACTCCCAACTGTTGTTCCACGAGCTATTCTCTTCTCCGGTTGCAAAACTACTTCAAAAGTAACGTTTTATGTCTATTTGTATGTGTAGGAAAAGACCTAAACGACATAGGCCAAGTCCTAGTCAAACCAGGAGACGAAATAAGCCTTCAAAGTTCGGAGTGTGCGCGCCTCAGACCTCGCCTCGCGAGGCTTCACGCGAGCTGGAGCTCGTCCAAGACATGGCGTCGCCAGCTTTAACGCGAGGTGGACCTTGCCTCCTGCCTCGCCTAGCCTGCTCCCACACGAGTTAAAAGGCTCGCCCAGCCATCTCTAACGCCTGGCTTCTCCAGCTTTCTCATTTGTGGGCTGCTCACTTCTTTCTTTCTTCTTTTCAACTGTTTTCGAGCACGCTTTAGACTTTAGTTATTTTTTTTGCACTACTTTCACCTCCAATTCGCCTACACATAAAATAGACTCCATTACGCGCAATTAAAGTGTAGTTTATCATTAACGCTTATAAAATGCAAGGCAAATAATGTACTAAAATATGGAATTATAGCCAAACATCAATACCCCCACAATTAAATATTTCTCATCCTCGAGCAATCGAGCTACATTTGTAGACACAACCTTTTTAAGCAATTCTCTTAACTCATCACATCAAGAATCTTTAAAATAGTTTAAGTTCAAAGGTGTAACATCCTCACGTCAAGATTTGACTCACAAATACCATTCCTTATTCACAATTCACTTACTTACTCTAACATGGAGGTCAATGACATTACCTTTCCTTTATGAATCACGTGCCCTCACCCAACAAAGATCTTAGTTCCACGCACAATGAATTTTAAGAACGTAGGAACTCAAGATAGGAAAAATTCACTCGCTCTCAGAAATAACATTTATATGCCACAAATGATGCACCATAGGCCTGCCCGTAGTGTAATACTCTACTAATCGAGATCATGCAGTCTAAGATCAAGTAGGACTTTAATTAGTTGTAATGTACGCTGCGGGTCGGGTAGGATACATTTGGACATGGTTGGCTACACCTTCCTTAAGCACTTTTAATTCATATACTTTAATACAACAACCCATACTTATGTTAAACCCAAAATTCCACCTTCACTTCAATTTATATTACCCCATACTTCTTTAATCACAAGTATATCACTAGCCACCTTCATCAAGAATTATTTTTCATATAGTACACTATTATTTTTTCTCTTTTTTTTTTTCTTCAAGTGGCTTTTATTGACATCTTTTTTCTTTTTCAAAGCGGTGCACCTTTCTCCTCATTTCATTTGTTCCACTCAAAAGCCAATCCACCACCCCACACTTTAACATTTTCATAATTCATCACAATTAAAGTGCTCATGAGAGGTTACAAGGTTCAATTGTATGGTCGATTAAAACAAAGGGGTACAACTCGTAATGTGGTTACCAAATAAACATGATTATAGGCTCAAAGGGGTTAATTATAATACATAACATTTAGGCGGGTAAACTATATATATCTGGCTCAACAAAGAAACGCTTATATCACTTTCCAGACTGAACAAGACTACTATTTTGCTTTGCACACACACGGGACAAGTTCTAGACATCAAATACAATGCACAGAATACATATAAATCTCACACAGACATGGCACGTAACTCATTCAGGATTGGTTTTATTACGACACTCCAGTCAAAGCAGTCAAGAAAAATTAAGAATCTACGATTTAAGGTACTTATACTAGAGTCAAAAACTGAGCCTAAGTATCACAACCAGAGTGCTAACTATTCTCAAGGCATAACAAAGCTAAGAGATATTGCTGCAATTAAATGCACAACCCATTGGTTCCTACTCCTAAAAATTAAAACTAACTACACCCGGTTCAACTAAAAACCCTTGAAAAAGAACCGCAACTCAAAGAAAAATCAAGGGGGAATTACTACACTACCTACAAGAAATTTTCTTTTGGGGGGGGGGGGGGGGGGNTTGTCGGAAAGAGTCAATTCCCTTTGACCCGTCATGAGGAAGTATAGCACACAAGTCCTCTCACAACTAATGAGTGTGTCATGATTGCATAGTAGGAGCCGTGCATTAATCAGTTTCAGCCACACTTGACCCTCGACCCTCGTCTTCTTCTTGGGGAACTTCATGTGCTGATTTGTTTTCTTATCCCGAACCCACACTGCCGTAGAATGGACACCACACAGAGTGTGTCTCAGCTCTCTATATGTAGGACGGCGAATGAAGTAGTCCAATGGCTCCACAGGTCCATCCGGAGCATCTAAAAAATTACATATTGATGTGGCTGAAAAGTCTATCAACCGTCCACGAATCGGCACCAACTGTTCATCATCCTTAGGATCAAACCCAGCATAGAATTCTCGAACCAGATTGATATTTATATCTCCCGTATTCTTGAAAACAAAACCCAACCCCAACTCATAGATGTCTCTCCAAATAGCCTGGTACTTGGCTTGCACACGATGCTCATGAATAACAGCTTTTGGATGTACATGTTTTGGCCCACAACGCTTGTACCAGTCCTTAGTATGTGGGGGTATGCTTTTGATGCCAAACCCCCTTTGTCCTTGAGGTTTTGGACGCGTGGCTACTATAGCTTCCACAACACACAATCCTTAACTTTGACTAGAAGTAGATTCCCCCCATTTTCTCTTCTTTGCAGTGGAAGTAGACTTTCCTTAGATGCGGATGTGGATGTGGCCTTAGACTTAGATGGAGTAGTGGAAGTAGCCTTTCCTTTACTGGTGGATTTTCTCGGAGTCATATTCATACCTACATAAGTAAGCATTAATCAATTTACGTTGCATTACAACATTGAGCACACGGTCTTTCCACCCCACACTTAAGAGTTTAACACATGATGTGCACTAATTTTCGAGGTTACTCAGACTTCATCTTATATTTTCTAAGAATGAGAATCAAGCAATGACACATGGGTGCTTCCTCCAATTTCGAAGCATCGGGATACCGGTGAGCCACCCCATACTTAAGATTTTACAGTGGCGCACGAATACATAACACTAGTCTTATAATCCCGGAGACTCGGGCTTTGAGTCATTATAAAAAAGAATGCTTTTGAAGCATTATAAAAAACACTTAGCATGCACTAGTGCCATGGGAGTGCTTGTAGGGGTGAGGGATTGACTCGCCCTCCCAAATCGGCTTGGGAGTTCCGTACTACCACTTGTTCATACAATAGCAACACCATTCCTATGGGGTTCATGGGGTTGGGACACACAATCACATTATTACAATGAAGAGCAACCCCCAAATTTTGTGTCTAAATTCATAACTTCATCCAACTCAAAATTGATAAAGAAAGGAGATAAAAACCATACCTTAGATGTTTTAAGAGGAGGTATTTGCCTTTGAACTACTGTTACAAGTGAAGGAAAGAGGAAAAGCTTGCTTGACTTCAATAGGGTTGGGAGGGGGAGTGCAAGGGCAGTGTGTTGCGTGAGTGTTTTGTGAGGAGTGAAGTGTTTAGGTTAGGGTTTTGTTTTTGTTTTGTTTTGGGCGTTTAAGTGAGGGAGTTAGAATTAAATAAGGGAACGAAAATTAAAATAAGCCCGAAAAATACTTACCTGGCAATGCCTGATAACACTCTTGCGTTACCCCTTGCGAGGCCAGCTCTAACGCGATCCTGGGGCTTGCGGCACGAGGCTTAACGCCTGATGCACCTGGACTTTTCCCTTGTGGTTCCAGGTCTAATGTCTTCTTCACCTCGGTCTATCCCTCGCGAGGCAAGATCCCATGCCATCTTTTCTTCATTTGTTATGAGGCCTAACGCCAGGACCAGCTCGCTGGGCACCAGGCGACGCCCTGTAGGACTTGACGAAATTACCTGCAACATTTTAGTACCTAAAAACAAAAAAAGAAAGATTCTAACTACACTAAAAATCAAATACGAATTGGGTTGCCTCCCAACGAGCGCCTTAGTTAACGTAGCAGCACGACGAATACAACATTACAATGGGTTGCCTCCCATGAAGCGCCTGATTTAACGTCACGCCAGGACACATGCATTCGACTTAAGGCTCGCTCAACATTGGTGGCTCAAGCAAATGAGTCATCGACACTACTTTCTCTTCATCCATGCCCAAATAATATTTTAACCTGTGCTTATTGACTCTGAACGTGTGAGAATCATTTTTCGCAGCAGTATCTACGGATCTGGTAGGGTGAATCTCTACCACACGAAATGGTCCTCGCCATCTTGACTTCAATTTGCCCGAAAATAACTTCAATCTTGAATTGTATAGCAATACCATATCTCCATGTTTAAAATTCCGCTCAAGAATATTTTGTCATGCATCATCTTCATTCTCTCCTTGTATAGCCTTGTGCTCTCAAAAGAATGGTAGCGAAACTTATCAAGCTCATGCAACTTTGTGACTCTACTTGTATCCGCAACTTCTATATCAAGATTCAGCTACCTCAATACCCACAAAGCTCTATGCTCCAACTCCACTGGTAAGTGAAACGCCTTCCCAAACAACAATTTATGCGGCGACATGCCAATCAGATTTTTGAAAGCGGTACGATAGGCCCAGAGTGCATCATCTAACTTTCTCACTCAATCTGTTCTTGCAGCATTCGCAGTCTTTGTCAAAACGCTCTTTATCTCTTTGTTCGAAACTTCCACTTGCCCACTCGTTTATGGGTGATATAGGGTGGCAACCTTGTGGCGTACACCATACTTTTCAAACAACTTTGCGAAGGCTCGATTACAGAAGTGAGTGCCTCCATCACTGATTATTGCCCTTGGAGTGCCAAATCGGGTGAATATATTCTTTCTCAAAAAATCAATGACCCCTTTATATCATTTTTAGGGAGCGCTGCAGCCTTCACCCATTTTTACACATAGTCCACCATTACGAGTATGTACTTGTTTCCATATGAGCTAACAAAAGGTCCCATGAAATCGATTCCCCATATATCAAACACTTCTGCCTCCTGATTGGGTTCATGGGCATCTCATGTCGGCGGGAAATATTCCCGGTTCGTTGGCATTCATCACAACCCTTAACCCATAAGTGTGCATCTTTGAACAACGTTGTCTAGTAAAAGCCCAACTCCAACACCTTTGCAAATGTCCTTATTCCCCGAAATGACCACCATATGGAGACGCGTGACAAGCCTGCAAAATAGAAGATTGGTCTATCATGGGGATACATCTCCGGATCATGTTATCAACACAAATCCTGAAAATATAAGGCTCATCCCAATAACACATGCGACAATCACGAAAGAACTTTTTTCTTTTGGACAGAATAAAGGTCATAGGGGACAATACCGCTCGCCAGGTAGTTCGCAATGTCTGCATACCATGGAGTTACCTCAACGCTCGTGGCTAATAGTTGTTCACCCGGGAAAGTCTCCACAATCTCTTCCACCTCAACCTTCTTCTCGGCTCCTTCCAGTCTAGATAAGTGATCAGCCACTTGGTTCTCTATTCCATTTCGGTTACAGATTTCCAAGTCAAATTCTTGCAGCAGTAGCACCCATCGAATCATGCGCGACTTTGACTCCTTCTTCTCAATTAGGTACCTGAGAGCATCATGGTTAGTATAAAACAATTACCTTCGAGCCTATCAGGTATGACCTAAAGTTGTCAAATGTGAACACCACTGTTAGCATCTCCTTCTCGGTCACTATGTAATTTAGTTAGGCACCACTCAAAGTTCTACTTGCGTAGTCTATTGGATGCATGACTTTATCTTTTCGCTGCCCAAGAACTGCACCCACAACATAGTCACTCGCATCACACATCAACTCAAAATGGTTGCTCCCAATTGGGTGCAACTATGATAGGTGTTGTCACCAGCCACTTCTTCAATTCCTCAAAAGCTACCCTGCAGTCATCAGAAAACACAAAAGGCTGATCTTTTTCAAGCAATTTACACAAGGGGTTAGCAATTTTGGAGAAATCTTTTATAAATCGTTTATAGAAACCGGCGTAGCCAAGGAAGCTTCTTAATGCTTTAACGGGAATGGGTGGTGGAAGTTTATCTATCACACCAACCTTTGCACGATATACCTCAATTCCCTTACTCGACACTAGGTGCCTCAAGACTATACCTCCTTGTACCATGAATGACATTTTTCCCAGTTGAGCACCAGATTGGTCTCCACATATCTTTTCAGCACTCTTTTCAAAAAATTTAGGCAATCATCGAATGAGTCTCCCACCATCGATAAATCATCCATAAAGACCTCCATGATTTCCTCTACCATATCTCTGAAGATGGTCATCATGCACCTTTGAAATATGGCGGGTGCATTGTATAGGCCAAACGACATCCTCTGGAAGGCGTAGACGCTATATGGATAGGTGAATGAAATTTTATCTCTATCTTTCGGGGCAATTGAGATCTGATTATACCCCAAGTATCCATCCAGAAAGAAAAAGTGGGACTTCCCAGCCAATCTATCTAGCATTTGATCAATGAACGACAAGGGAAAGTGCTTTTTTCGGGTGACCTTGTTCAATCTTATGTAGTCCATACAAATTTGCCATCTCGTGACTGTTCTTGTTAATATCAACTCATTGTTCTCGTTTTGCACTACAATCATCCCACCTTTCTTAGGCACACATTGGACCGGGCTGATCTAGTTGCTGTCGGAGATGGGGAAAATGATCCCTGCATCTAACCACTTTATCACCTCCTTTTTCACAACTTCCTTCATGTTGGGGTTCAACATTTTTTGATGTTCTCTGGAAGGTTTGTGGCCATCTTCCAGTAGAATCTTATGCATACGAAAGTTCTGGTTGATACCTTTAATGTATGCAATGGTCCAACCAATTGTAGTTTTGCACTCAATAAATACCGGCAAAAGATGTTCTTTCTGCACATCTAACATGCCAGATGAGATAATAACAGGTAAATTTGAGTTAGGTCCCAAGAAAGCATACCTTAGATGAGGTGGTAGCGGCTTCAGTTCCAACTTTAGTGGCTCTTCTATCGATGGCTTAGTTGGAGGAGTTTTTCTTTCTTCTAAGTGCAAAGGCTCAAATTCGAACTCTCTTTTCCAAAACCCTTGGCCTTCCAGAGCCAACACCCACTCCGCGAAGTCCTCTCCATTTACTTTATCTAAGTTCATGAGACAGGCTGCTAGAGGGTCTTTAGCATTCAAGGTCTCATCTTCCTCCTCCAAAATTACATCCACGACTTTTATTAGAGAGCATTAGCAAATTCACTTGGTTGCCGCATGGATTTCTGCACAATGAATGTTATCTCTCCATCATTTAGTCTCATTTTTAGCTCTCCAGTTTCACAATCAATTAAAGCTCTCCCAGTGGACAAGAATGGTCTTCCCAAAATTATGGGAATCTCCTCGTCAACCCGGCAGTCCAAAATCTGTTGGGAACACAAACTTCCCAACTTGTACTAATACTTTATCAAGGATACCTGGGGGCCTCTTTACTGTCCGGTCGGCTAGCTGTAGTAACATGGATGTGGGTCTTTCTCTTTCAATGCCTAACCTTTTGTAGATATCCAAGGGCATACCCCAAACCACACAATGCTTTAGCAAAAGCATAATTGCCTATCGTGCATGGGATTGTGAAACTCCCTGGGTTTGATAAATTCTCAGCTATGGGTCTCGTCATGACTGCATTACATGTCTGGATCAATATAACAGTGTACAAGTCTTGGAAGTCGACTTTGCAAGACATTAAATCTTTCATCATTTTGGCATACTCAGGTATCTATCGCAAAACGTCAATTAATAGAGTGTTCACCTGGGATTTGTTTCAACATCTCCATGAATTTCTTATACTGCTCGTCGTTCTGATATTTGGCCAATCTCTGTGGGAATGGTGCTGGAGGTCACTTTTTTCCTGTGATTTAAGTTTTATCTTGCTCAGGTACTACTTCTACTGGCGTTTCTTGTTCTACCCTAGTCTCTTTCGCGAACTCTTTTTCTTTGCTTGTGCTCTCTTGTGCATGTTGTACCGTCACCTTAGTTAACCCTGTTGAATCATCTATTTCAATGAGTACTGGCACAAGTGTTTCAGTAGGTCAGCTTTCGCGAGCAATTTCTTGCTCCAAATCTAGGTCTCTACCATTTTGTAGACTCACTGCCATAAGCTGTTCGGGACCTGTTCTTTTGGATTGACTTGTGTGTCTGCAGGTAACGTCCCTTGGGGACGATTATTCAGAGCCATCGAAATCTGTCCTAATTGAATCTCAATGCCCTTTATTGTTGATTCATGTGAGTCCACTCTCTCTTGCATTTTTCCATTGGACCCAATCAGTTGTTGTAGCATTCCTTGAAGTTTAGCAAACCCATCATCTTGTCTCACTATCTATTGTTGTTGAGGCTTGTTGATAAGCTAGCTGCTGATTCTGCTAGTTGTAACCCTGTTGCCTTTGGTAAGGCACCACTTGACCCTGTGGTCGCGTAGATCCAGGATTGTTGCTGTTATTGTACAGTTGTTGTGCTGGTCTATATTGTTGATTCTGTTGTCTCCAATTCTGACCATCTTGCCTCTGTCCCCCATAGTTGGCCATATAGTTCATATCTTCTTGATAGTGCCGGTTGTCACCTTCCGCACTCCACGAGCATACATATGGTTGATTAATTCATGGTGTACATAAGTCCCCTTTAGTTGCGTCAACTATGTGTACTTGTTGCTTCTGGCCTGATTCATTGATCTTTTTGGTGAGAATACTCATTTGCGTCATTAGAGTAGCCATATTTTCGGCTATGGAGTTGTTTGGGTCCGAATCCATTGAGTGAACTACATGAGTGATCGTAAAGTCTCATCCACCCTGAGTTTTGGGCCATCTTATCAAGTAGGATCTTGCATTCTCTAAATGTTTTGCTAAAAAATGCTCCATCTGCTGAAGCATCAACATTGGCCTTTAAGTTGTCTGCCAGTCCCATGTAGAACCTCTGCCCCAACATCTGATCGGGAATGCCATGACGTGGACATTTAACCAGCATACCCTTGAATCTCTCCCACGTTTCTTGTAGTTTTTCTGTTGGTCTCTGTCTGAAGCTCAATATATCATCAATTTGTTTGGCAGTCTTATTGGGTGGGTAGAACTTGTTAAAAAATTGCTTGACTAATTCCTCCCAAGCAGTGATGGAGTTTATTGGGAGTGAATTAAGCCAAGTCTGAGCTTCTCCTGTCACCGAGAATGGAAACAATAACAACTTTATTGTTTCCGGTGTCACATTAGGTTGCCTTTGTATGACACATATCGACAGGAAGTTCTTTAGATGCTGCTGAGGATCATCAATGTATGACCCTGAGGACAGTCCCTTGTTCTGCAACAAATATAGCATGTTGTTTGTGATTTGAAATGATTCCGCTTGTATCTAAGGGACTGCAATTGTGGTTGCAAGATTGTCGGCGGTGGGTTGTGCCCAATAATACAATGTTGCTTCTGGTACAAGAGGCATCACACCCCGATTGTTTGGTTCATTCGCGTTGTTTTGTTGTTGATTGGATTTTGTATTTCGTCATCCATGTCTGGTTTGATTTGTTCTGTTGAGTTTTGTTTTTGTTTGCCTTTCTTGTTTGCATGATTCAGTGCCTTGAAAACTTTCTCAGGATATGATAATGCTTCAAACAATTCACTAGTTCTTGAGGAGTTCCTAGGCATGCACCTGTAACACTCAAGACTACAAATGTTAGAATTTCAATGTATTTGGTGAAAAATGAAGAAAATTGACTACACTAAGAATTCTACTACTTCTTTCATATGCAATTAATAATACCGTCAATTCCCCGACAACGATGCCAAAATTTGATCACGCCCAACTATGCTTTATAAAAAGGACTAAGCGGTCGTTGCAAATATATTCTGCTTAATAAGTCCGGAGTCGAATCCCACAGGGAATTAACCTATTAAACACATCTACTAGACTCAGAAAAGTTCACACAATCAATCTTCAGAAATATTTTAGTAACAAATTGGATATTTACTAACTAAATATTAAGTAATGAAAATGCAATAATTAATAACTAACTACGAACGAGTTGTAGACAAGAATTGGAATGGTCTAAGGTTATGATTTCCCCTATTGTCGGAATTCTTTCTGCTACATTTTCTATAAATTTGCCTAAGTCTGCTCTAGCGATCATGAGTACTCTGAGTATCGTAATTCTCTCCCGAGTAACTACCAAGATTTACTAGACATATTCTCCTAAATTACGCTAGCTGGCATTAAGTATGGCTCACTCGGATCGCACAAAAGTTTCGTTATCCCTAATCCCACCTTTAAACCCTCCGTATTGATCCCTCATATACATTAGGAGTGATGTTGTTCAACAACTACCTAATTATGAACTCTCTTCCGAGTAATACACACTAAATAGGCACAGTCAATTGAGAGCTTTTCAACCAACCACAATAATAAGACAGTTGAACAAATAGAGAAAATACTACGACAAATCTGTATTAACGTAACAGGAAAATCAATCTCCAAAAAGTTCCATCAAAACCCTAGATTAAGAGTTTAGCTACTTATAGTCATAGTATCAATATCCCAAATATTTTGCATAATTAAATTATAAAGTAAGGATAAAGGGATGTGGAAATCGATGGTTCTAACTCCCAACTGTTGTTCCACGAGCTATTCTCGACTCCGGTTGTAAAACTCCTTTAAAAGTGGTGTTTTATGTCTATTTATATGTGTAGGAAAATACCTAAACGACATAGGCCAAGTCCTAGTCAAACTAGGAGACGAAATAAGCCTTCAAAGTTCCCGAGTGTGCGCACTTCAGACCTGGCCTCGCGACGCTTCACGCGAGCTGGAGCTCGCCCAAGACCTAGCGTCGCCAGCTTTAACGCGAGGTGGACCTCGCCTCCTGCCTCGCCTAGCGTGCCCCCACGCGAGCTAAAAGGCTCGCCCAACCAGTTCTAACGCCTGGCTTCACCAGCTTTCTCATTTGTAGGCTGCTCACTTCTTTCTTTCTTCCTTTCAATTGTTTTCGAACACGCTTTAGACTTTAATTATTCCTTTTACTCTACTTTAATCTCCAATTCATCTACACATAAAATAGACTCCATTACGCATAATTAAATTGTAGTTTATCATTAACGCATATAAAATACAAGGCAAATAATGTACAAAAATATGGACTTATAGCCGCACATTATAACACATAAGTATTTACCCCTTAAAAAGGCTGATTTACTTGTATTGCAATGAAAAATTTATCAGATTATGCTAGATAGCTTCTCTGGATTTCCTTAGAGAATATTTTCATCTTGAAATTTGACGCTGTATGTTTATTTATTTTTACGAATTGTCTAATATACTTTAGCTTTCACAACTATATTTCTTTATCATATTGACCGTTGATTATAATTATAACACATAAGTATTTACCCCTTAGAAAGGCTGATTTACTTGTATTGCAATGAACAATTTATCAGATTATGTTAGATAGCTTCTCCGGATTTCCTTAGGGAATATTTACATCTTGAAATTTGACGCGGTATGTTTATTTATTTTTACTAATTGTCTAATATACTTTAGCTTTCACAACTATTTCTTTATTATATTAACGTTGATTATAATTATAACACATAAGTATTTACTCCTTAGAAAGACTGATTTACTTGTATTGCAATGAACAATTTATCAGATTATGTTAGATAGCTTCTATGTTTTTCCTTAGAGAATATTTTCATCTTGAAATTTGACGCAGTATATTTATTTATTTTTACTAATTATCTAATATACTTTAGCTTTCACAACTATATTTCTTTATTATATTGACCGTTGATTACCCTAAAATAAATCACATTCATAGAGTAACGTTACCATTACACCACTCAAGTAAATTTTTTCTAATAATAATTTCATTACCAAAAGAAAGCTAAAACATGTCGAATTAACAAACGGATTATAATTAAGCCTTTTCAGAATTTATTGAGGTCAAGGTGTATTAAACAAATTAAAAATACAAATAAGTGATTACGTTGCAGTTGTTTACCAGATTGTTGAGCAAGTGACGCCATTAGAAGACAATCTAAAGATTTTTATGCCGTGCCAAAATCAAACACATAAAAAATTCTGATTTCATTGATATATTTTTTTTGTCAGTCTTTCTTGTATGAATCAACAAAGAAAAGTTTGGAAATGGACGCCGTTAAGTGAACGAACTCCAGCAGAAAAGTCCGTCACCGTCAAATCAGCTTCCTAGTTCTGTCAAGATAACGGCATGTCATTCTTCAATCTCTACGAAGCAGTAAAATCTACCTTAAACGCGTTGACAAAGTTCAATTGTTGTCCTTTTGGGAAGCTCCAGGCTCCACTGGCTCCTTTTCACCTGATCCTGCTATTTTTTGTGATCTTCTTTCTCTTTTTAGTAACTCAGTCATAACCCTGTATAAGGTACTTTGTTTTCTTGATCTTTTGCATTTTCCATTGCTGATTACGAATATATTTCTAGATTCAAGAACCCCATTGATATCTTCTATTTTCACATGATCAATTTGATATATTTCCTCTAGAATATCTATCTTTTGCAATTTAACCCCCCTCTCCCCTTCCTCCTGTAGGGGTAAGGAAGCTTATTTCTTTTTATGGTGTGTTGAATTAGGTAAAATTCAGGATCTTGGACTGACCCTCTTGATTTGTTGGTTAGGTTTGATCAGTTTGTATGTTAATGTACACGAAAGAATTAACAAAAGTGTAATCTGGTACTGTATTAATGGATCAGTATAATAATTCTTCACCTTCTTACCCATATAACAATGCTTATGGGTACCCTCCTCATGTTCCACCACCTTCAAATCAACCCTATCCCCCTCCCAGTTCAGGTGCATATCCTCCTACTAGTTCTGGTCCATACTCATATCCTCATCAATCCCCTCATTATCCTCCCCCTTACAGCACTCAACATTCTGGTCACTATAACTATCATCCCTATCCACCGGCTCCAACAGCACCTCCAGCACCCGCTCACCACCATTCCAGCTCTTTAGACTATGGTTATCCTCCACCACCACATGGTGTTGCTCCTGCCTATCCACCCCACGCGTATCCGCCTCCTGCAACATATTCTCCTATGCCTGCTCTTGAACAGCAAGGCAGTTTTCAATATGCTGCACCTCAGCATTATCCACATTCCTGGCCGGAAAGGCCTTTGGAGAGCCAACCATCCAAAGTTCACGATTCTCTCCAACGCCAAGATAGTGTTTCATCTGTTAGTAGTTCTGTGGCAAGCTATGATCATGGTAGAGATGACTCCTCCACTCGCCCTTCAGCTTATCCACCAATCCATGATCTCTTAGCAAAGGTGAATTTGTCTGAAAATCACCCTTCTGCCCCTGCTTCTCCTCCTGCTCCAGCATCGGCATCATATCACTTGGGGCCAAACCCTGTTCCCTCAAACTACAATGCTCAAGGGACTATCTATGGCCACCCTAATTCCTTTTCAAGGTGGGAATCGGAGTCTCCAAAACCAACCTATCCAACTTCTTGTGCTGAACCACAGAATACTCAGGCTATGCAGGTTGTGCCATTCTCGCCTTCTAAAAAAAACTTAAAAGTTGTGCTCTTACACGGTAATCTGGATATTTGGGTATACGAAGCAAAAAATCTCCCGAACATGGACATGTTCCACAAAACCATTGGGGATATGTTTGGGCAAATGAGTAATAAGATCACAAGTGATCCATACGTCTCAATTACTGTAGCTGATGCAGTGATTGGGAGGACTTATGTCATAAGCAATAATGAAAATCCCGTGTGGATGCAACATTTTAATGTCCCTGTTGCACACTATGCTGCCGAGGTACAATTTCTTGTCAAGGACGATGATATAGTAGGTTCTCAGCTTATGGGGACAGTGGCTGTCCCACTAGAACAGATATATGGAGGGGGTAAAATAGAGGGGTCCTTTCCGATCCTAAACAGTAGCGGAAGACCTTGCAAGGCTGGAGCTGTTTTGAGTATATCAGTCCAATATTATCCAATTGATAAATTAAGTGTTTACCATCATGGAGTTGGTGCTGGTCCTGAGTATTATGGGGTTCCTGGAACGTACTTCCCACTGAGGATGGGTGGAACAGTTACTCTGTATCAAGATGCTCATGTTCCTGATGGAAGCCTACCAAATTTGATGCTTGACTTTGGAATGCAATATGTACATGGAAAGTGCTGGCGTGACATTTGTAATGCCATACGCCAAGCCCGACGGTTGATCTACATTACAGGTTGGTCAATATGGCACAAAGTCAGACTTGTTAGAGATGATGCTTCTCTTGACAGTTACACTCTAGGGGATCTTTTGAAGTCAAAGTCACAAGAAGGTGTTAGAGTGCTGCTTCTTGTATGGGATGACCCTACATCAAGAAGCATCCTTGGCTATAAGACGGTAAATGATAACATATTTTTAGTGAACTTCTGTCTTTTGTATGTGCAGAAAATGAATATTCAAGCATTTTCAAGCATCGTATTCAGATTTGAATTAAATTTCAATGTCTTAAGTTGTTATTAGAAGCATAACTCAGATGTAAATTTAATATTTTCCCTTTTTATATTTCCAAATGATCATTTGAAATGTCTAGAAAAAAGATTATGTGACATTGTACGTCTATTCTCATGCATGCATCATCTGCACATATTGTGTTGTTTATTCAATTATTGAACACTTCTACCCAGAAATCTAATTGTTAAATCAGTGAAATACCAGTATATACATTCATAGACGGTATAGTTAATAAAGTAAGTCAGTGACTGGCTTTAAGTTACATAATATGTGAGTGCCAAGTCAAATTACAGTCAAGGGCACATTTATCATTTTCAGCCTGGAAAACTTGTGCGTCAACTAAGACAACTGGAAAGAATCCATGCCTCGGACGTGCAAGATTGCTTATGGTTCTGTTATACTTATGACATATGCATATCTTGATATCCATTTAGTTCTCCGAGATCAACTCATGATGTATTTCTGTTTTAGCATTTCTTCTGCAGAGCTAATACATAGTGGCGCTCTAACCATTTTGTGTTTTCATCTTCTTGTTAGCTGTTTTAGATAGTCCCCAAAGGCTTCATGTAAATTTAGTATTGAATGCTTAATTTTGAGCTGCAGGATGGCGTTATGGCAACCCACGATGAAGAGACTCGTAGTTTTTTTAAACACTCTTCCGTAAAAGTGCTGCTTTGTCCTCGAGTGGCAGGGAAGCGTCACAGTTGGGTCAAGCAGAGGGTAAGTTAGATTTTGACGTTTCTTTCTATAGTTTCTCTATTGGATAAGTTATATGACCAGTTATCAAAAAGAGTTACAAGATATCAGCAGCCCTGGAAGAATTCTAAATCTTGGGATTCTGGCCATTGAACATCATTCTGTTTTAATACAAATATAATTTTTTATACTTGCAAATTATTTTTGAATTAGCTTCCTTGAGAGATAACTTCCTTTTGCCATTAGGTTTCTACTGAGCTTTAGTTTCTCCAAGTATCAACCCCCTTTTGCCTTTTCTATGTGAGGACTATTTAAGTAATGATCCCCGACAAAGCAAAGTTTGTTCAGACATTAAATCTCATTTGACTGCATTGGTTTCTGCCTTTCCCACTATGTTTCCTTCCTGGCATGTCCCGATGCCAATCATTCAAGGTATGCCCAGAGTCCTTTAACATGTGGGTGAAACAGTCCTGTTAACTTTTTATTGTATTGCATGCCTCTTACCACTATGTCAAAAGATTTGAAAACTTTAGGTCGTTGCCCACTAAGGTACATCTGATGATGTCTTCAGTACAAAATTTTTACATTATACTTTTATATTGCTAGACTACGTCATTTGAATTTCCTTTTTTTTATTGTACTCCATAGCCTATCTTGTGAGTTTGGTATGCAGGAAGTTGGAGTAATTTATACACATCACCAGAAGACGGTAATAGTGGATGCTGATGCTGGCAACAACCGAAGAAAAATCACAGCATTTGTTGGAGGACTTGATTTATGTGATGGACGATATGATACACCAGAGCATCCTCTATTTCGAACACTGCAGACAGTGCACTCTGATGACTATCATAACCCTACTTATGCTGTAACTTTTCATCCTTAATATCCTTTTGCTTGTTTTCATCCTTAAATGTCCTTTAGCTTGTTTTCATAGACATTGATTACTGTTGTTAATTTGCTGATTTTCCACCACATAGAGTACTTATATTAGCAAGTATGAAATTCGTCACAATGACTATTCCTTGATTACTTGCAGTGTCTAACTATTTATTATTTGTCAAATGATATGTAAAGCTTAGTTATTCTCAAGCTCTTTAGGATTCTCTTACCCGGACCATCCATAGTACCTTTCTTTTATATCTTTGAGCTTGGCCAATCCCAGCTAGTGTAAAATAATGCCTATACATTTCTACTATAGTTGGAAACACCATTCTTTTGGTTCTTTTATTTTTTGTTTTAATGATAAGTGTGAAACTGAAGCAGTTCAGGTTTACAAACAGGAACTCTCTTCTTCAAAAGCTTAGTAGAATATGAGCTTTTATAAATTCTGATAATGACCAGAGAGCAGGTTATTGTCATTTGTGCTTCCTGCACCGTTCCGATCTAGTTGAGAATCTATTTCATGGTTTCAAAGCGAAAATCATTGTTCCCCTATTTTCATGTCCCCAATAATATATCTGTAAGGAACTACTTTACTTTCTTCTCCAATTTAATTCCAATATCACACAGTTCAACAAGTTAAATGAGAACCATTTTTTACAGGACTTCTTTCAGATCTGACTGTGCACCCTTCATATTTCGAAATAATGTTGACAAATATACATTTGCAACCATCATCTTAATAACCATGTCTAGTTGAATTACGGTGTAGAATTTGAAACTGGAAGACTGTGATGTTGATCAATATTGTTAACAAGCTTATACAATTTTCAACCTTTGGAACAAAAGTAAATGGTTTGGCCAAAAGAATAGAATGAGCTTTGTCCTCCGACATCTTCCTCAGTTGATATTTAGGTTTCTTGCCTTAATAATTATCCCTAGTCAAGTTACATCATTCAGTATTGTACTGTAGCAGGAGAAAAGATTTTACATATTGATCATGAGTGAACTGTATCAACTTGTTTTATTAGGGTTTACAATCACAATCTTAAAGTAGAAATATACATCTTCAGATGAAAACTTTTGTCTTGTGAGTTAGTCCTGTTCCATTTTATCTGACATTTAACTTTAAGCTTCGCATTTTACTCTTAGTGAGAAGCTTCTATAGCCACACAAATGATATGACATGTTTAAGATCCACAAGTTTCAAAAGTCTTCATTTCTTAAATTCCGTGCCAAGTCAAACTACATTATATAAGTTGGAGGGAGGAGTAATATTTTTGTTGTGTTTCTTTGATACATCTCTAGGATGAAGTTCTTATCATACAATTACCTTTCTCCACCAACAAGTCAATGTAATTCTTTGTGTTGCTTTGATAGTAATCTATTGCATGTACTTAACAGGGGAGTGTAGCTGGTTGTCCAAGAGAACCATGGCATGACCTGCACAGTAAAATTGATGGGCCAGCAGCATATGATGTTCTCACAAACTTTGAGGAGCGCTGGTTGAAGGCTTCAAAGCCTCATGGCATTAAAAAGTTAAAGACATCGTATGATGATGCTTTGCTCCGAATTGAAAGAATGCCTGAAATTCTTGGTATTTCTGATGCTCCATCTGTGAGCGGCAATGACCCTAACGGTTGGCATGTACAGGTTGTTGTTATTAACGTAATATCAATAGATAGAAATTTAATTGGAGTGTTATATTTGATCTTGTTGGTGACATATTCTTTTTCAATTATCAACCAGATTTTTCGTTCAATTGATTCAAATTCAGTCAAAGGCTTTCCAAAGGATCCCAAAGAAGCTACAATGAAGGTGAGAAAGAAAAATGCAGGAGCAATGACAGGGAGGAGATCCTTTGTCTGCTCCAAAACACATACTCATTTACTTATTCCATGTATATACTCATTTTCTTTTCTTTTCATTTTCTTGCAGAACCTGGTCTGTGGGAAAAATGTACTTATTGACATGAGCATTCACACAGCATATGTGAAGGCCATTCGTGCTGCACAACATTTCATTTACATTGAAAATCAATATTTCATTGGTTCCTCGTTCAATTGGAGTCAACATAAAGATATTGGTAAGAAGATCTTTTCATGCTATGTATATAAATATTATCGATGTCTCAATACACGTCGAGTAAGCAGGTTCATAAGTAATTTGCTACTTTTTATAGAAAAGCTTGTTGGAGTAGACTTTAAAATTTACCTTTCTTGGCGTATTTATAACTTCGACTAGATACTCCTACTTTGATACCGGCGCAACAACATTTATAGGGTCCCTTTATATCCTTGTTACCCACTGATGGATCCAATGTGAAGCTCATTCCTGAATTTTGGAGACCAACCAACTGCACATGCAGGATTCTTTGGGAGGGCCAGCTCTCTATGTGGGAGAAACGGTCCCTTAGGCCCACCACAAAGAGGTTTAATGCGTATGTTCCACTAGTTTTTTTCTGATGTCTCAGACAGACGGTTATGGAATTCTGATGTGTCTAACTGTCCATATCCACTAATTCTCTCTTTTTGGCAGTTGAATTAGACCTAGTACAGGATTACTTATGAGTACACCTGCACGAATCACATAGATAACTTATATCCTTGGGATTTGACATAAACCACTAACCAGTACTAATTTATGGTTAATGTATCATCTTCTTCCAAATCCTTTTGTATGCTTGTTTTCTTTATTTTTAGAGGCAAGAAGGGGTGGGTGTGGGAGTTCTGGAAGTGACAGAAACTTCTGGTTCTTATGAGATCAGATCAGATAGATGAACATGTTAAATCGAATTTCAGGCTTCTCCATATCTAAGTCAAAGATAAGGATTTAACGTATCATTTTAAGCATAACTGTAAAAGATGAGGAAGTGAATAATCTCTGGAAAGGAATCTTGAAAAGGCATTCCGCTATAGATGAAAGAAATTGAATACTGTAGTTTTTTTATCATAGCCGTAGGTCATTTTCCTCCCCCCCCCCCCCCCCCNGTGGTATTTCTAATCATGTTAATTATTCTACATTTATAACCTTTCATTTATTTATGAAATTTTAAAGAGAGTGGCGGTATTCCGCTCTTCTAACACTAATGGTGCATATTTATTTTGGCAAAATGATTTATTCTTTTAATAATTTTACATATCTTGGAAGTAATACGGCTATTCTTCTGGTTGTCAAAGCAGTTCAGATAACTGAGTTTTCTGTGTGCTGCAGGTGCAAATAATCTGATTCCAATGGAAATTGCACTTAAAATAGCCGAAAAAATCAGAGCACATGAGAGGTTTGCGGCATACATTGTCCTCCCAATGTGGCCAGAGGGTAATCCAACTGGGGCTGCTACACAGAGAATTCTTTATTGGCAGGTAGAGCACATGAGAGGTTTGCAGCATACTAAGCATGCTAACATCTCTTTCTAAGCTGATTGAACTGTTTTGTGAAGGACAAACCACGGAAATTTGCTTTCCAGCTGAACTATCAAATAATCAACTGCCTTATAATTGTTATAAGTTATTAAGTTGTGCAAGTGAAACCTTAGGTCTCCACTTCTGTTTGCAGAACAAGACAATGCAAATGATGTATGAGACAATTTACAAGGCTTTAGAGGAGGTTGGTCTTGAGGATGCATACTCTCCACAAGATTATTTGAATTTCTACTGTCTTGGTAACCGTGAGGCTGGTAATGTTGGGGGAACTGAGAGTCCTGGCACTGCAAACACTCCTCAGGTACTTGCATTGACCTCCATTCTCCTTCTGCAAGAGAATATGAAGACTTGCAAATTTCGATTTGTGTCACTTACCTATCCCGAAAGTTTCTCTTTTGTTTTCATTTTATTAAAATTATATTCTTCTACTATTTCTTACGCCGCAAGCCTTTTTTTAATGGAGAGGCTCTGTTTAAAACATAAACAAATAGGCTTTGCTGCTCGGACTCTTCAAAAATGCTGCATGTTGATTGTTGGATCCTCCAAAAGTATTGCATTTTTGGAGGATCCAGCACCGCTGCGACAACAAATGTGGAGAGTCCAAGAAGCATAGTTTTGCCTTCTAAGTTTCCTCCTATGTTTGTTGTAGAACTGTCTGCCTATATTTTCCCTGCACTGCACGCTATTGATCACTTACAGAGAATGGTTTGAACATGTTGTTGCAGGCGTTCAGTCGGAAAAACCGTAGATTCATGATTTACGTTCATTCTAAGGGGATGGTTGTGGATGATGAGTATGTGATATTGGGATCTGCAAACATCAATCAGCGCTCTCTAGAGGGCACTAGGGATACAGAGATAGCAATGGGAGCATATCAACCTCATCATACATGGGCAAGAAAACAGTCAAGGCCCTATGGACAGGTGATTAGCAAATTTGATAGATGTGCTGAATAATTTGGTTACATTATCATCCGGAAGAAATCTTGATTTAAAAATCATAAGGTACTTATTGGGCGTCCATGCTAGCAGATATTATAGATAGAAATGAACCAAAGTATGCACTCTCAAAGAAACAAGAGGATGTGCAACACCGCTTGCTTTTGTGCCTTGTTGTCAATCAGTCAACTAACTAGTATCAACCAATCAATTAACTATACTTTGAATCTAAAATAATTGGGGTCAGTAATATGAATCCTCTATATCAGCTAACTATATAATTACCCAACAATTTGTATTTTCGTACAAATTGAATATTCTAAAATAATGGTTTCTCATATCTCACAAATATTCCTAATTTGACACACAAATCTCACACTGAAACATTTTTGGCAAACATGAGATATAATGTAGGCGTAATGACATGAAATAAGCCTTAATCCCAACTAAATGGTATCACCATGATTCCAAGAGATTGTACGTCTTTTTTAAACAAGTTCCTCCATGTGGTTCTAGGACCTCTTCCCAATCATTGTAATGGTGGCTGTTATTTTTCTCTTCTTTGGAAGACGAAGGGCAATAATGAAACTTAGCACCACCACCAAAAATAAACATCATTATGGTACCCAAAAACTTGTGCATTTGGAGATCTACTTAAGGCATAACAGCCATCTAAGTATCCTGGACAATCTACCAACCATTAAGAATGTATAAATTAGGAGGGGATGGGAGTGTTGTTGAATTCTTCTATATTTTTCTTTCAACACTTGCTCTTGAGCAGGTAGGATTAATAGGGCACTTGCCTTGTTGACAGCTAAGGTATGCTCTTGAAACTAGATTCATTCATTCTCAAGCGACCTCTCGTGATATTCTCTCTGTTTGTTACTTGCATCCTCTGTCGGATGTGATCATTTAATTTTGTCTAATCTTATATTAGCACTCTTCCATCTTAACATCCTCATTTCTACGACACTCATCTTGAGGAATCTTGAGGATGTGTTGAGTCTTAAAGATCCAACATTGATTCCGTAACTGTCTGTAAATTTTGTCTTTCACTTTTGTAGGTGTCTCTCTATCACATAGCACTCCTGTAGCATTTTCCCCCTTTCACCTGTTCTATTTCATTTTGTGCTACATATCAATCTAATATGACATTCTCGTGAAGATATTGAGCTTAAATATCCGAATCTGTATTCATGAACCACAATCTCATCTAATCTCACTTTGACTCTGTTGTTTTATGCCTTTGTAGAACAAGATTATTTTTAGGACAACCAACTGTTGAAGCTCCTTTCTAATTTGGGAACATGATCAATGAACAATACTTTGATTGAGTTTTTTTAACTCCATTCACCAGTTGTATAATTTTTGTATAAAATATTTCTTTTCTATGCTCGCTCAGTTTCCTTACATAGTGCAAAACTTATGCTGCTAATTAAATAGTCCAGTTTTCTGTACAATGCCTATGTTTGCTGCCATGTCAATATCAAACTGAAACCAAAACATATATCTTCTAGTGAATCTTTACTAGGCCAAGCTTTAGGACATTTCTTTTGCTTTGCTTTTAACATGTGGAACAAAGCTTAAGCTGCTTCATCTCTCCTACATTTTATTATTCCGCATTTGACCTTGAGTTATTTTTTGTTTTAATATTTGTAATTACATACTACTAGGAGTATTTGCAAAATAACGTCTCTGTGATTCCCTATTTTGATCAAAACATCTCAAAGCGGATTATAAGCAAATAAGTAGTGGTTGCGCACATCTATGACCTTGGTTATATAGATGTATATAGGAAACTTAGGGGTCGTTTGGTAGGAGGTGTTAGAAAAAATAATGCAAGCATTAGCTGTGTGCATTACTAATACCTTGTTTGGTACATTTTTTCAACCTATGTATAACTAATACTTGGTATAAGTATGTATAAGTAATGCATAGAAAACCATGACATTAGTAATACCAAGGCTATTAATATTGCATTAGTACAATTAAAGATAAAATTGTCCTTAAAGTCCCTTAAAGCTAGAAAATATGGAGGGCATTTTTATAAACAACTATTTTTCTTAAAAATCATGTGATGGATTATAATTTTTAATACACCACACCAAACAGTAGATAAGAAATAATATCTGCATAACTAGTGCTTGCATTACTAACCCATGCATTACTATCCCAGCATTACTAATACACCTTATTCCGCACTATTCTTATACACCCTACCAAACGGCCCCTTAAAGAATATATGTGTATGTATATAATAAACAACAACCAACCCGGTGAAATCCCACAAGGGGTCTGAGGAAGATAGTGTGTACGCAGACCTTACCCCTAACTTATGAGGGTAGAGAGGCTATTTCCAGTAGATCCTCGGCTCAGGAACAGAAAAATGTGTATGTATATACTTACACACCGTGGCGGAGGCAGGATTACCGCAACGGAGTTCAAAAAAAGGAAAAAGTTAAAAGGGTTGTAGCTAGTAGGAATAGAACCAATGACCTTATAACAATTTTGAACCCCCTTGACCACTAAGCTATGCTTTTGGGTTGTGTCAAGGGGATTCAAAACATAATATATAGAGGTAAAAAACAGATTTTTCCTTGCATATACATTGCAATTTTTCGGCGAAGGGGGTTCGGGTGAACACCCTTCCGCCCGTGCTTACACATATTTTGAGAGTGTGTGTGTGTTTATCTTCATCTAATCCATTTGCTGTCGTCTATCTTCTGCAGATATTTGGATATAGAATGTCCCTGTGGGCTGAGCATCTTGGAGTTGTTGAGGACTGCTTCACACAGCCGGAGTCGTTAGAATGTGTAAGACGGGTCAGGTCCATGGGTGAACTTAACTGGAAGCAATTTGCAGCTGATGAAGTAACAGAAATGAAAGGGCACCTCTTAAAATACCCTGTTGAAGTTGATCGCAAAGGCAAGGTGAAGAATCTTCCTGGATGTCCAAATTTTCCAGATGTTGGTGGAAATATAATAGGATCCTTCGTCGCAATTCAAGAAAACCTTACCATTTGATTTTCCCATTTTTTTCCCCCCGATTGGTAGACTTTGAACCCTGAGGAAATTATACAGCCTTGATTAGTATCTAAAGTAGTTTTCCATTGATTCATACGGTTAACAGTAGGCCAGAGGAAGAGGTTGATAATGTTGAGCATATTAGAAAATTGTACAGTTGCTATTTACTGTTTATTGTAATATTTTTTTTCACTATTTTGATGTCTGTACAAGCGAGCAACAATTTGTGAATTTTGATTCAAATTGTGGCAAGCTAGGTTGTTTACTGGAAATTACATTGAAGAACTGTATGGATGGAACTGTTTCTGCTTCTTTAACTATGTGCTTGAACTCCATATTACTGGAATTCTTGGTTACTCTTTTAATTTATTTCTCCTACTCTTTTACTAGTTGTGGTTAGTTTTAGAGAAACTAGACTAGGTACCAATGATTTAATAGAATTTTAAGTGTAACTGCCATTCCATGAGGAAATTAAATAGACTTTCTCTACTGTTCTTTCTTTGTTTCATTTTATATGATGATGTCTTACTAGGCATGGTGTTAAGACAAATAAAAAAGTTTTCGGCACAAACTGAAATATATGACATATCCGAAGCATCTCTGAAGGCAAAAACTGAATCTTTAAATTAAGTGAAAATAGCACGGGCTAGCCAGTTTCCGGACTAGTAATTGAAAAATAGTCAGAGTTTGCAAAGTCATTGAAAAATAGCCGTTATTCATAATATACTGGAGATTGGTACACCTGTGAATGAACAAACTCCATCACAATATATTGGAGTTCCAGCATATCATATACTGGAACTCCAGTACATTATGCTGGAAGTTTACATGTAAAAAATTTGAACTCCTGTATATTATGCTGAAATATTTTTCGGATTTTGAATAGTTTTTTCGTTCAAATTTATTTTTACATGAAATGTGGTTAAATTTCGATTACTTTTGAAATTGTGATAATTTTTT
Source organism: Nicotiana paniculata (assembly GCA_005239505.1). Taxonomy (NCBI): domain Eukaryota; kingdom Viridiplantae; phylum Streptophyta; class Magnoliopsida; order Solanales; family Solanaceae; genus Nicotiana; species Nicotiana paniculata. Next base: position 37,032 of record ML329675.1, read on the forward strand.
AATTACCACTTATAAATTTGACTATTTTTGAATTTCTCCCTTAAATTAATGAATTTCTAAATATAACGATTGGAGTGGACCAAAAAAAGATTCTCATAAAAATGAAGGAGTGTTGTGGCGGTATAAAACAAAATTGCAACATGGATTTCAGCATGTAAAGAATTTTAAGCAGTACTTATATTTGTTTATACGAAGTTATTTGTACTAATTTAGTTTGTAGGTTATCAAAATTAAGCTCGCTAAGAATAGTTACACGTTATAATCAGGGCGGATTTATAGCCTATTTTATGGGCACATAAACCTATAATCTCTTTGCCAAATTAGATATTTTTATTAGGGGCGGAGCCAAGATATCAAATTACTGGGTTTTAAATTGATACTTTATACATATTCACTACAAATACATGGTTCGACTGAAAGCTACGGGATTCGGTCGCACTCGGCACTGCCTCCGCCCCTTTATTTTGTGTACATAATTGTTAGAATTGATCTAATATTACCTGGTGACACTTATGCTCTATAGAGGGCAAATGGTGTGCGTTGCGTTAATCAGATGATGCAAGAAAACTTTTCAAATGTTAGCCACAGAAGTTAAACTTCTTCCTAATTAACCATTCATGGCCCTTTCATAATATAGAAATTAAAGTTACTAGAATATTCTTTTTTCTTTCCAAAGTTAACCACCCACGGTTCAATGACCCAACGAGGAAATGGAGGCATTGTTAGCAGAAACAGGAATAACTGCACTTTGAATATTCAGTAAAGCAGCTGGTCTAACAGTAGTAACGCAATTAATAGGTTATGCACCGCCAACACCGGAGCTGCACCTGGTGTTTGTGGAATTATCCAAACAGTTGACGCTGCCGCCATTGAGTTTATTCTTGTAGGAACAGCGAACATTGGCATTATTGTCTGACTTGTTATTATCGACATAACCGGAGCCAAAATAGTTGTCACTTTGTTAGACTTTACGTCAATAGTACTAGTACTGCATGTAGTCATAGTTGCATGGCAACTTCGTCTCTGTTTATCGTCGATAAATTCACTACTGTTAGTACAACGTTTGCGTTTCCGCGTTAAAGGGTCATTTTTAGTGGTGGGGATTTTGAGGGTGCCGTTAACTGATGAGACGGCGATGGCAGGGGTGGTATTAGTACCAGTAGCGGAGATGATGGAAGGTTCAGCATGTTGTAAGAGCCATTGAATAGTTTCGCCGTCAGTTTTGTGACCGAGTTCACGGGTAAGTTGAAAGACTCTGGCGGCGCATGTTGCCGGCATTCTTATCCTCCGCCCTCTTCCTTCTACCTCGGTGTGTTGGTCCTTTGTATATGTAGCAGCCTTGTTATGCGGTGGCGGTGGTGGTGGCAGATGTGGCGGTGATACCGACTGTTTCAGTGTTGGAGTGGGTAGTGTCACTTTGATAATGGGTGGTGCCGGCGGTTTCTGATCAGCCATATCATGAGGCTCTTGCTTGGGAGATATTAATGGTGTTGTGATTGGCGGAGCCACCTGCCGACGCCGTGCCAATGGTGGCGCTGCCATGTAGGACTTGTTAATTTTGTTGATGTTTATAGATTCCATGGGGATGGAGTGTGTTTGTGCTGCTTCCATTGCTTTTATATAGAACGCCACTCATTACTCATAGCTGCGGCGCTCCTAAAGATGAGCTTTAATTTGGTGTGACCATGCTTTATTTTGGGTAGAACCAATAATAAATGTCACCACGTTGATTGAGGGGGTTACTTCTACCTTCTATACATATTATATGGCAAATGAAAGTGAAAATACATATTATCTAATCATAATGAAACATATAGTCCTAAAATTATAGACGCAAGATAGATATTGTAGGGGTAATTTTATTTTCTACCTATCCTAAGTGTTGCAAATAGGCCAAGAATGGGGTTAGGGGATGGCTAGAGTTGTCAAAAGATTTATAAAAGTGACCAAATCCATCGAATTGGTATCTACTGTTTTAGAATACATATCCCTGAATTATGGTAGTAGAGTAGGGCATGCAGTTGTGCGTCTGTAGTAATGGGTTAGTAGGTGGTGCACCTTAGTGCTTTAATGTGATGGAAAACAGGTCCACATAATCTAAAGTTTGATTAAGAATGGCAAGCATTTGAGTTAAATTTGTGAATCAATTATCTTGCAACTTAGATCATGAATAGCTCGTTGCAAGGTTTCTATCGTTTTGGATTTATAACCAAACCAAGTTGGATTTAATAAGCCTGTGTTAGTCTTGGAAACCAATGTGATAATACAAAACAACCCCAATCAACGTACGGTTGCCATTTTTTTTTTATGATATATATAGATACTTATGCACGTATAATTACATTAATAAATCATATTTATTGTGATTATATGATAAATTGCGGTCATAACATATTGTCATTGAAATTAATCATATTTAAGTGATAAAATCTAATTATACAGATGTCATGTTTTCATATCTTTAGTCTAAACACTTTCTTTTAAAACCAATTTTGAATCGATTTTTTTTTACAAAAATCAAATCTTAAATTAAACAAAAATCCAAATCTATAGGACTATGCCTCACCTACAAGACCAAACTCCTTCCTAGGAGACTAGAGGAGGAGGGGGGACGTACCCCTCTAGGCCTCTACAAATAAATGCCCCTTCTATACGGTCCCGAAGAGTGTTTGTACCCAGAGGCGGATCCAAGAATTAAATCTTATAGGTTCAATTTTTGAAGTTTTTAGTATTAAACTCATTATATATTTAAATTATGGGTTCATATCTATTATTTTTGCAATTTTGATGAATTTTTACACATATATTTTTACTCTGCGTCAAAGGTTATGTGTTCAATTGAACCCGTCGACAATCCACTACATCCGCCCCTGTTTGTACCCCACTACAAACCCTAGCTAAGCCACGATTTTTAGAAATATTTATATTATCATTGTATTATAATGGTTCGAAGAAGTAATTTAATTATTTTTGAAGTTATCAAATTAAACTTACATGGACGAATACCTTTAGTTGTAGATGACTTTAACCCAATGATACAAAATACATTATCAAGTAAAAGAGTAGGGGAGTTTTAACTTTTATTGAGATACTTGAAAATACTCAAATGTAATAATCATAGGTGCGCACATGTTTACCATCAACAGATTTTCCAATTACTTTTTAGATTAAGCTTCCTTCTCATATTTTAGTTCTGGTCTTCACACTCAAAATGACTACTTGTCTTCAGATCCTAATTCGAGTCGTTTCCAACATATTATTATCCTTATCTATCATTGTCAAACGCATGTTAGCCATTAATTATAAGAAAAAGATAACCAAATTTGTTCTAATCTGCCGCAACATTAACCACCGAGAATATTAACCATGATTTATTATAAAATAAACAGCCAGCAATAGTGTTTGATTACTGCTCCATCTGATGCAGCATCAAACCTCCATACACTTTTGGACAGCAACAAAATTATACACCTATTCTCAGTTCTAATTTCAAAATGCTACGCTACATCTTTTCTTGATTATAATTTCAAAATGCTACAACTGAAAAAAAGAGAAAAAATTTGATCTCCATTGCCAAATAGGAGTAAAAAAGAATGCATCAGACATTCAGTGGCTTCCCTTCAAGAACCAGACATGTAGGTATATCTAGTCTGGGCTCCAATAAGTAGTTCAATAAGTTTTTCTGCACATCCAAGAAAAAATTTGTTAGGAAGGATAATGTCAAAATTTACATCAACAATGTTAAATGAAGCAACTCTTGAAACTAGGTACAAAAGTGCGTTAAAAATACCTGCGAAAAATCCAACTACAGGAACAGGTTCTACAATTTTTTGAGTGCTTTCAAGTCTTCGCCTGAAAGGATTTTAAGGCATTAGCATTGCTTTGATCTCTGTTAGTTCTCTTTCCTGCACTTCTTATATAAGATACTAACAAGAAATGACAGAAAAAGAGTATCTTTACTTGGTGTATTCCGAGAAAAAAGGATCTCGCATGAGGTAAAGCACCCAAAGCAGCTTCCTCCTTTTTAACTGCAGTTTTTGGAGTAAAATACATACAACCATTTAAAGATGAAGCAAAATTCTATGGCTGCAATAAATAAACTCAAAAGCTAATGAACAAATCAGATGAATATTTAAAGGGGAGAAAGGGTGAGACATAAAGCAAGAAATGGAATGAGAAATTGAGAATCCATAGTCTCGACAAGACAAAATAAGAAATGCAGATTGACAAGTGACAGAATCCTAGTGGAAAGGGCCTTCCACCTCAGGTTGAAAGTACGAGTCACCAAGAGGGATTGAAAAACCACTTTTAGCCCCCAGGGAGATAAGGACGGTAATTTTCAAGACAGTCAAGTCAAAGAGTGAGAAAGACCAATAACACACACCATTGAATGAAACACGTCTGAAGCAACAATGCAAAATGTTTAGTATGAGATTTGGTAACCGGAACAGCAGATAGGTAAACCTCTTATTTTCTTTTTTGAGGGGATAGAAGCATTTTCTTTTATGGGGGGAGGGGGGTACCATTAAGGATAAATAAAGTGAATAAGAAATTAGTTTAAGCTATAGATAAAAAGATTTTGTGCAATACTCTATAATTCCTAACCTCATCCTTCTCGGATTTAGAAAATTGAAAATGCTGGTCTTTCCTGCTATCCTGGGAGATTGTTATGACCGAGAGAATGCTGTTCCCCATGAGATCCACAGCCAAAGAGATGAACCAAGGAAACCACGATCGTGTTCCATATTTCCTTACCAGGAAGACATAAATAAGAGGTCTTAGGATGAACATAATCTCCCCACTCACAAATAACCCTCCACGAGTACCTTTCTCAGATAAGAAGGTTGACAGACTGGGCTTTGTGATCGCCTTAGCTGTAATAACATAAGGAAAGTTAGCGCATTAGAAAATAACTGTTTCACCAACAGAAGCAAAAGATCTTAGTTCAGCTGAAACCAATTATTACTTGGAGGTTCCAGAATTGCTTGCTGCTGTTGAACCCTGCGCAACCAAGTTGGCTCAGAAACCGTCCTAGCATTCTGACCGAAGTTACTTAAAGCAGACATCGCCCTACCTTCAAGATTCCATGAGTTCCAACCCTGAAGGTGATTGGCACCCGGTCCTTGATTTCGGATGGGCTTCATTAAATGCCCCATGCTTTCTTGTGGACTGGAATCATCTGAATGTTCTAAGTTTTCAGTCTCCCCACCTTGCAAAAGCATTTTATATCCTGTATTTCTGAAAGCAGCCAGCCTGACACACACCCTGGCATCCATTGGAAAACAAGTTGCAGTACAAATGTTTAATCATAAATTACCACTTGTAGGCGTTAGGATAATATTTGAGTTGAAGTAGAAATAAAGAATGTCCGAGGCTGAAGCTGCTACCTAAGTAGCGTGAAAGTTAAATATGTAACTTACTTGGCAGCCTCTGTAAGAACAATCAAATTCCATTTTTTGTCTTCGCCATAGAGCTGTTCAGCTACTACTTCAATCAATGTTTCCAAGTCCCTCAGCAAAGTAAGGCATAATGACAAAGGGAGAATAGAAGTCTCTGCAGAACTTGTATGCGCTGGGGTTGGAGCTGTCTCTATAATATGCTCATTTACGGTGGTAACCATTCCAAGGATCGAGGAGACTGCCATTATTAGGGCGCAATGAATAAACATACCCGTGTGGAGTAGGAAAACCAACATAGCTAAAATAACTACATCAACAAGTTACTTATTTACATTAAAATGGCGCCCACGAAAAGAGTTACAAAGGGAACTAAACATCCTATGAAGAGTCAGGATACTCAATATTCAGTTTGATTGATTAAAATTGCAAAATTTTCACAAAATGACACCAGAAAGATTAACTGCCAGTATTTTTGTGCCTTGCTTCCTAAGAAGAGAAGCATGGTGGAAGCTAATTTAGAAAGAGAAAAGGTATTATTTTGAGTTGCATAAGCAGCAAGAAGAGGCCCAATGTTACCAAAATTTCAATTAAACCTGCTTCTGGCCCAATTTCTGATGCAGCAAACCGCTCTGGAAGAAGCCATGTCATTCCCTGGCCATACATTAGAAACCAGATTATCATCATCTACTAGATTTCATGCAATTGACAATCAAACGGTGCTAATGACAATAATAACATATCTTTTTTTTAATCAGTAAAAGTGAATGACAACAAAGAAACTTACATATACTACTGCAGGATCCAAAAAGAAAAAAATGAAAATATTTTAGAAAGGGAGGCCCCCAAATTTTGGCCATCTCCTTCATTCTTCAATATTTCAAATCTACCTTAACTAATCAAGATCTAAGCTGTGGTACAAAGTCCCATTAAACCCAAAAACTTTAGAAAAGACTATAGTCTTTACAATCTTGGCTTACTCAATCCCAAATATAGGGGCAGCACAAATATATGCTTTTCGTTTTTTTTTTTCAATGGATGGGTCAGCCGGGAGAAGGGGAGAGGAGAGGTAGGATAAAGCAAAAGAAGAACCTATACAAGCAGTTAAATCAAAATCAACTTCAGCACAGAAAAATTGCATAAAATATCAGTTTTCTTCAACTAACCCCCGAGTAATAGGCCTCACATGTTCGCTAGGTAACATATCCTTAAGAGTTTGGTAGCAATACATGGTTAGAACCACCTTCATTCCTCGAGCTGAATTAGAAAAGCTTCTAAGATAAGTCTGAACGGAGATTTAAAACCAACTCTCTGCGAAACAACCAATTCTTACTCTGGATAAATTTAACAGAAATATGTAAACCCCAAAAGAAAAATTAAGGGAACAGACCTCCAACATAATAGATATATTGGCTTATTAAGAATATATTCAACTATGCCTCAATTCCCAACTTGTTGGGGACTTGGAGTCGGCTCCATGTCCGTTCCATTCTATTCGGCCCCTCTCATTCCAGTAATAAATAATTGATTCATCATAAATTAGCTATTTTTAACACAGAACAACCCAGATTTGAGCCAGCTATCTACTATTCATACACCAAAGTCAGTTCCATTCTTGAAACTATCAACCCAAACTGACGCAGAATCAATATTAGTTCTCTCACACAATTGCCACTAACAAAACAGGATCAAGACAAAATAAAACCAAGAGGTAAAAAGACACTTGTGCTAACAACAATAGAAATTAAAAAATAAAACCAATAAATGTTAAGAGTTTAAGAGGAGGAGCTTACACTGGCTAGAGAACTCAATTGGCGAACATAATCACGATTCCTTCTAACCCATCTCTTGTAAGCCTCCATAGAAGCAAAAAGTTTGAATCTTTACTCCAAAAACAGTGTCTTTTATAATAGTAGCTCTTTTTAGCAGCGCTCAATTGGCAGAGAAAAAGACCTAAAGCTGGATTTTTTGAAGGTTTCAGATCAAACCCAGATGGATAAAAGCTGAAGGAATTGCCCCTTCTTCTGAAATTTACTGCAAGTGACAGTATGCTTACGAAGGAGCCTGCACATAAACCGTCTCGAACGGATGAACAAGAAAACTGGGCAGGGGCAGATGATAGTTGTGATGAGGGGTGTCGTTTTGTTAACTTATGATTTTCTTTTTCCCCTTTTGTTTTCTTTTTCTCTGCATAAACCAAGCTTAATTAATTACTCCATTAAATATTTATAGTCATATTTTATGTCTATGGGTTAACATTCACTTAAATAAATTATGATTTAGAATTCGTAGCATGGATTTTAAGATATTTATTTATAATTTTATTTTTATACAAATAACCAATTGTGTCTCAATCCAAAACAAGTTCATCACCTGTATAGATCCTCACCGATCATGTTTCCCTAGGTAAATATTTAAATTCATTAGTCCAATATAAATAGTTTAGTACTCCCTACGTCTCGTATTAACAGTCGTGGTTACTATAAATAGTTATCTCAAATTATATGTCATTCTAACAATTCAAGATAAAATTGATAATTTTTTTCTTTTTTTACCCTTAACAATAATTATCTTGAAGTTGGAGATAACACATAAATAGAATAAATACTCAAAGAAGAAAAAATATATCTTATGATATAAATAAGGGTAGAATAATCTAATCTATTTTCTAATTAATATTTTTTAGTGTGTAAAAAAAATACCACACATAATACGAGATAAAGGGAGTACTATTTTTTCTTGGGATGTGACAACACAAAATATAGTTAATTTATATCACTTTAACCGCTTATTAAAGTGTTGATTACAAAAACCAATAAAGAAAGTTAATTGTACTTGGATGTCAAAATAGACCTTAAAACTTGCGAATGTGTATATAGATTGTTTCAATATAGGTCGTTGTTTTATTTTCACCGGAAAGGTTCAAATATATTCTTCTATTATAGTATATTTTTTGAAAAATTTCACATAGAATAATTGGGATATGTTTTTCAATTCTATGGCCCGTATTTCAATTTACAATCAACTAACCCAAAAATAATAAGCTAAAAATTAACATCCAACTCCAATAGGTTCTCAAAATTACTATTTAATTCTTAAAAGGATTTCTCAAGCATTTAAATTAATATTCGAATCAGCAATTGTGACTCAAATATTAGTTCAACAAACAAAATCCATTTGGGTGGTAAAAATTAGATTTTTAACAAGCTTAAACATGTGGGTTTAAATTCCGAATTTGATTTTGAGAGAAATTTGGAGTGAGTGTTATTTAGACTTGTTAGAAATAGTATAAGGAGGTTGTATATAAAATTTAAAGTCATTTCATGGAGATTTGGACTGGTTTTGAATAAGATTGCAACTGAAAATTGTAGAAGAAGTTCGTCTACAGACGCTTGTATAAATGTATATAAAAATGTATAATATTGTATAAGATTTGTTTATACACCCGTATACACTATTATACAAGATTCTACATACTTATACAAAAAACTGACTTCGTCTTCATCATTGCGTCTTCTTTGAAATTTAATTCAAATCTTGCTCAAATCTACTCCAAATCACTTCAAATTTAAATTTTGAACTTCTTTTGATATTTTCAATCAATTGGAACAACACCCAATCCAAAAAACTAATAAAATAAAAAAAAAGCCATTTTCGAAAACAAAGCTTTGAATGTCTTCAATGGTGTACTTCTACTCCTCAATTTTCTTACATTGCAACCAGGTGACACAAGAGGAGAAACAGAAAATATACAGCCCCTTGAAGCATATGTCGAGGATGTGAGAAGAAGAGAGCGAAAGTAATGTTGTAAGAACACAAATTTAATTCCATAGCTTTTAGAACCAATGGTTGTAAGAACACATATTTTGAATTTGCTAGTGCTTTCAAAATATGTACAATATGGTCTAGAATGGGTAAACCTTAAAAACATAGGCCATTTCTTGTTATGATGTGAAGTCATGTGTATTTTCTTGTAATTCTTTCTATATTTTTCATATCTATCCTCCATTATACTATTATGCTATATTATCTTTACCGTTAGTTTTTTAAAAATACCCTCCACCCAAATTAATAAAAAAAATCATTTTAAAAAGGTTCATTAACCTATAACTCGTTAAACCATCATTTAAAAATTCGAGACCTAAATTTCTGAGACGTCTTAACACATTTTATTTATTTAAAGAGAGACAGACCAAGAATAATGGTGGAAGTAGGATTAGTAAGAACTTATATTTTTGGTAATTAGTTGTTCATGGTGGCATTAGGATGTCATGTTATCACTTTCTATTATTTTTTTGTGTGGTGATAATATGGCATCCCTTTGTCTAATGTAATGCACACTTGACAGTTGGTTTGTATGTTGGTAACAACTGATGCAGGGGCGGCTCAAGCACATATGTGGCCTAAAGTCAAAATTTAATGTAAGACCTAAATTTTTAAAAATTGATATGATAATTTTTTTTGAAGTTGATTTTTCCAATATTTTGAGATGCAAAGTTGTTAACAAATTTTTTTTATAATCGACTCCTCTAATAAATCCTTTTCAAATGAGAGTACAACAAATTTATTTAATCTTTCTTGAGACATTATTGATCCTAGTAAGATTTTATTAATTATAATTTTGACTTTATTTAGGGAATTTTTATTAAAAAAATCTACTTTTGTATTAAAAGTTCTAAATATTATTTTTTAAATACCTATAAACTTATTATTTATGAAAAAGCCTTACTTCTAATAACCTTAGAACCGGCCCTAAACTAATATATACTTTAATAAGAGATTTTTTTTTATACAATATTTGAAACTTATTTATTAAAATTGTCCAAATTTTATATATTATATATTTTAATCAAGGTTTGATTATAAATTATATATAATCCGTTATTAATGCTTGAAATTAGGGAAATTCGTACAGTGTGGTGAACTTTGCTAAGCTGGCCCTGCATTCAATGGGCGAGAAGATCTATACAAGTATTGTTATTTCCATTTTGGTTATTGGGACTATTTACAGCCTGCGATGACTGTTGCTCAAAGATTTGGGTTTAGTCACTACTTTTAAAGCACTAATTTGGCCCTTAGCTTCAGGTCGTTGATAGTGTTTCTCTAAAAAAAAAATTTTAGAGAGTGTAAATTAGTCCCGACAAGATGGTTAAAAAGAATAGTTATTCATTTAATTTAATTTATTAAAAATTGGTTGAATAACTGACTTTTTTAAACTAGGTCGAATATGAATAATTAATCATATTATCCATTAGAAAAATGAGTAACCAATGGGTAAATATGGATAATACAATTATTGAAAAATTATTTCAGTAATGTTCTTCTGTTGCAAGGGGCAACAAATTCATATTAGAGCTTGAGGCTAATATGAAGTCATGAATGAATAATATTGTTACTCATTTTATCCGCCGGTTAACCCGTTTATTACCCGTGTTAAATATGGGTCGACTCAGATAATTTATTCATTTTTCCATTACCCGTTTCGACCCGAACCATATCCGACCCAACCCGCCCGTTTGCTACTCCTATTGCAAACTAAAAATAAATTTTATATAACTAATTATATAATTTGATTTATCTACAACTTTCATACATCATATCCACTCCGTTAAATACAACTACAACATCATACAATTTAAATATAATTTTCATACAATCTTTATACAATATGTCTTTGTTTGTATTTTGTATATGATTTGCAATATGTCTTTTGTATATGATTTGCATATGTTTTGTAAGTGGTATGTTCTTCTTCCTCTCTGAAATTTCAATCAAAACTTTATCTCTTAAAACAATTTTTATACATATCAATAACTTTATGTAAAAAGATAGTATTTTATAACTTAAATACAAATTTCATATATTATACAACTATTTCTTAACTTTCATACAATATTTAAATAAAAAAACATATAATTACAACAAAATACAACTTAAATATAATTTACATATAACTTTAATACAATTTCGTAAGTATATTGTATGTCATGTGTTCTTCTTTTTATTCGATATTCAATTTGAAATTCAACCAAAATCAAATCTAATTTTCATCAAACACCCTCAAAATTGTGATATAAACTCCAAATAATATTTTCAATTGTTTGCAACAACATTCAATCCAAACAAACAATAGTTTTTGAAAATCCAAATTCAAATTCAAAGCTTTGAACCTTTTTAATGGTTGTCAATGATGGAAAATCAAACACGTTAAAAAATTATTGATTGACAATTTTAATTCGAACATCAATTGTGCAACATGAAAGAAAATTGCTTAGTTAAAACTCTATATTAAAATAATTGAATTCATTGATAAAAAAAGGATAACAAGCAGATAAAACGAAGGAAGAAAAATTAGGGAAATAACAGAGATGGAGAGAAAGAGAGAGAGAGGGAGAGAGAGAGCAAGGATAGGAAAATAACTGATTCCCTATTCAATTCCTAGTATAAATGGATACTCATTAGTACTAATTTATATATAATAGGTAAATTATATATGCCCATATAATTAAGTTAAAATTAATTAGGGAAGGTAAATAAGTTGCTTTCAAACTTGTTGGTGTACTCGCTTTCATTCTTGATGAATTCCCTAAATTTTCGCTTGATATTAAATAGAATTTCCTCTAATTATTTTCTAATTTTTGTTCATTATAAGTTTAGTTTTTACTGAGAATTATGAGTATCACATCCTATAGTTTGGAACCTAACTTTGGTTCTTAAGGCATGATTTGACAATAATTATGTGTTGCCAAATGCTTAAAGTAGAACAAAAAATCATGATGCATGAATACTCATCAACAAAGGCTTACTGTTGGAGGAAGAAATACTTCAGTAGCTGCCTAAAGACTTTAGAAATATTAAGATGCTATAAACATTAAAGTCATGGTGGAAAGAAAATTATTATGAGTATTCGGTACAGTTCGACACGGTAAAAAGAAATTGAAAAAAGTAAAATATAACAAACATAAGGATATTAAAAGAATCGGGACTCAATATATAAATGAATATATTTTTATGTCTTTCACTTTTTGAGTTCAACAAGTAACTACAAGGGTGATGACTAATATGTGAGGAAGAAGTGCAATAAATGAAAGGGATTTGACGAGTTATTAATAAGTTTAAAAAAATAAGTATTTTTTTATTTGGTGGCTTTCCGTTAGGTGGGGGATATTTTTAGAAAGTTTGGCTAAGGATAGATAAATAGTATAACGAAACAATATATCAAAGTAGAGCGGATATATTTAATCCTTTTCCTTATTTTTATTTTTAGTTACCATCAAGTTTATTACTACTATTTAATTTATCAAAAAATTATTTTTGTATTTTTTTTAGAACCCTCTCGTTTCTAAATTTAATATGATCTTTTCATTTTGAGGCTGGAATGTCATATTTAAACATAAAAATAACAGTTAATACAATTTATTATTTAAATTTTAATTCTAAAGACTATATCTAAATTATGATATCTCTTTCTTCCAACCTTACATAAGCTGGGTTTCTAATATCCTTTATTTACTTTTTTCTTTTTTCTAAAACTACTTTCCATTTCAATTTCAAGTTTGATTAGTTGGACAGTAAAGCTCATGCCAGTATATTTCATTTTCCAATGACGTTTGTATTAAAATCGAGAACAGATAATTGCACCTAAAGGCCTCCTTCTCAAACATTAATTTTTACCTCTTTATGCCAATGAAATTTTGTTAATATCCTTACAATTACAGGTTTCCCTTTAGGGCTGTGCACGGATCGGATTGGATCGGATTTAGCATATTTCGGATTCGGATTTCGGAT
>ML329680.1:0-117059 GCA_005239505.1 Nicotiana paniculata
GGCGTGCCACATCATTTGACACGTGGGCATCCATTTGGGCCTCTAGGAAGATGAAATCTTGGGTCTAATGAATTGGGCTCATCACTTTAGCCCAATTAAGTGGATTAGCCCAATGAATTAAGATTTTATTTATTTAATCCATATATATTGGACTTATATAATTAATTCAATTATATTAGCCTATAATATTTATATGGCCTAAAATACATTTAATTGAGATTAAATCCAAATTTCATTATGAATTTAAATTCAATAAAATTTTAATTGTGTACACGAATAAATCTAACTTGAGGAAGAAAAAAAAAATTGAACCATAGATAATTTAAGTAGGTTTAGTATTGATATGAATAAGAAATTGGGATACCAAAATACGAAATGAAATGTTTCAAAATAATATCAAATAGACCGATAAGCAAATTGGTTCTTGAAGTGATCTTTAGGTCGTTTGAATTGGTCCTCAATTTAGTTAAGCTGACAATTCTACTAACTCATTTCAGGTTTTGGTATTAACACCTGTGATTTGACATTATAAAATTGATTTTATCAATAAGGGCAACACTTTTTACTAAAATAATAGAAAAAGAAAAGAGAAAAGAGAAAAGGAAAATCAAAGTAGACTATTTTCTTTATTTATTTTAGATATTTGAAATAACTTTTCTTAATTATCTAGCTATACTGCTATAGATTTGATAAAAGAACCTAGTAATCAAAAAGTAGTACCAATTTTATAATTAAGAAAAAGTAATTTTGAATAGTAAATTATTTATTAAGAAAATTTGAGGATTTATAAGATTAGTTACATTGAATTTTAAGGCCAGGCTTGGGCGTGTCCGGGGCACAAGCCCCCGACAGCCGAGTCATAAGTCTCACACTATTAATTCCTACATATATGTCCAGAGTCGTTTTATGAGTGCTCCGCCCCAAAACGAGTCCAGACGAGTCCCAGTTCTGCGTTTTAAAACAGAGGCACTAACTATTTAAAGGATCACATTGTACCTATAGCATAGTTTGGGACCTCAGTGACATTTGGTCAAGATTCAAGAAAAAGACGACCGCTCTCACTACAGAGTAGAAGGGAAAGGGAATCCATGGAAGACCCTAAAACTGCACCATCCCCAACTCAGAATTCTTCTTCTCAGCAACCTATGAACAATAGAAAGAGGCCACTTGACACCTCCAAATTGCACAACACCCCTTACTACAAGATGAGACTCATTGTTAAAGATCTCAGACCCCATGTTATTGAGGTACAAATCTCTAAATAATTTGACTTGTTTTGGAATGTTCTTGTTATTATTTCTTGTGGGTGTCCTTCAATTTGCGGTTTTTCCCATTATATTTCATTGAAAGTTGAATTTTAGTAGGAGTATATTTTTTGCTTTATAAAAATGGAAACTTTTTTTTTGTTGCTGACTGTTGTTGCATAAACTGACTTGTTTTGGACTCTTCTTGTTATTATTTCTTGTGGTTGACCTTCAAGTTTTTGTTTTTCCCATTAGATCTCTCTGAAAACTGAATTTAGTATATTTTTTGGGCTGTGAAAATCGGTTCTTGATATTTTTTGTTCTTAAAAAATTAAAAAACGTCACATTTTCTATTCTTTTTTCTCCGGTTTAAGAGGTATTCTAGCTCCTGTGGTGGTAAAGATTTGACATTTATCATAATAAGAAAATCTGTGAATAACTTGACTTTGTTTGGACTACTCTTTTTAAAGGTCCACATTTCCTGCTCAATGTTGGAGTATAATTTTCTCTTTTGATTTCTTTTCTCCATTTTTAGAGGTTTTTAACTCCTATTCTCTACATTTATCATACTGGGGATTTTGGGGTTATATGAACAGTTTAATCAATTTATTACTAGCTGTAGCAGCAGTAAGCCGGTAATATATATATATATATATTGATGAAATATGGTTTTACTAGTATTAGTTATACTCCACCAGTTGGCAAGTTGGGAATAGGTTTTCTGGGTGATGAACTAGCAGGTAAGTGTTTTAGTGAATAGTATTTCACTGTATTAGTTCAAGGAGATATTACGAAGAGAACTCTGCTTGTTTACAAATGCAGTAAAAATGTCATTTTTTACTAACCTGACTAGTACTTGAGAAGCCACATCGCCGTGTCTCTGTGAATAGAATTTTCTTCCAGAAATAAGTCCAGAATTTGCCATATTTTCACTAACTGTTTCGCCTTTTCTCTGTGTGTGTCAGCTATGACCTACTCTGTCAAAATGGTCTATAAAAAGAACTTAGCTGCATTATTTTGAATCTGGTGGTGCTTACTTGTACAAGATCAAACCATTCAGCGGTAAATGAAAACTTAAGGGTATTTTGTAGAAAGGTGCTATTCAAATTTATACGGAGGAAATACAAGTGTAAAGATACCCTTTTTCCATAACCATAAGCATGTACAGAAACAATTTTTCTTCTCATTTTATTGATAACGTTTCAATAACAAGAGCTCTTTAGTAAAAAATTCCAAAATTTCTGTAGAAAAGGGCTACTTTTGTAAAAAGCATAGTGTTATGTTTCGAAAGCCACTTTCAATTCCATCCAACCCCTGGTGCTCCTCTACCTCTCCCTAGCCTCAACCCCCCCCCCCCCCCCCCCCCCCCNGCATACCTCCGGCCATCTTCTTTTTCCTTTTCAGACTTGTATAAGAGACATTTTGTTGCTCTTCAGTTTTTCATTTCATTGTAAATGTCACTTACACGTAAATATTGATAATAAGGAACAAACTCAAAAACTCTTTGTTCCTAAATCAATAATGAACTAGCTTCTTCTGCATATTTTTCCTTGTGTATTCTCCCTGGAAGCATCTAAAACAAACAAGGTTAGCGAGATTTAAAGAGGTTGGGAACTACATAAAGATTGAGTCTCCTTGTGAGCGTAAGTCTATGCTATTTCTGTCTATTTATTAGGGGTTAGGTACGCGTTTATATAAAAAAGGTAGCCCACTGTATGAAGCATCCCATGTTCACGCAGGGTCCGAGAAGTACCGCACCCCAAGTGGATGGCATGTAGGCAACCTACCCTGGCTTAATGGTTAGTTGATTCTACAGCTGTGACCTATAGGTCTCTTGGATATAGCTTTACCATTCCTCCAGGGTTCCCTTTCTAAGTGTTGATATTTGGTTCTATTATAATCCCGCTTTGGGTTTCTTCAACTTTGACAAACATGGGTAGCATTCCCCATGGGTAGCAAAAGAATTAACTGGCTTAAAGAAGCTTTTCCCATCTAAATCACACACATGCAAGATCGTGCCCTTGGCCACTATTTGCACAAAGGAAGTCACCTTTGTTTGGTGCCTAGAAGCTCCAAGTGCCTGTGAAGTGATTTTTTTTCCTTAAAAGTAACAAATGAATGGTGCTCAATCCAACAGTTATATTCCCTGGCTTCTGTCGGAAAAAACTATGGTCAAAAGAGAAAAGACTATGTTCAATGGTTTGATGGGTGCTCATGAGTTATGAGTTGATTAGCTTCAGACTGTTGAACAGTCAGATTTTAGAACTTCACTAGTGAACCCCATATTGCAGCTAGGAGAAGTCAGTGCTAAATATTTTGCACAAAGCTCTTCGGTTCATGGTAATAAAAACATAGCGGTAAACTTGCTTCACAAATTATATAGTAATAAACTTAGGTAACATCAGTAGGTAGCTTTATGACAAAACTAATATTTAATGCTATTAAAAAATACATGTGAGATACAGTGTGCATGTATATTTAATTTTGAATGAAGTGGCGTAGCACTAAACCTAAAGCTATTAGTCTGTGGCTAATATTCCAGGACAAGCTGTAAAGTCGCGGTTGACACAATAAAGCATTGTAATGCAGTAGATTATGTAAATAATTTTAGTTGTGACATTTTATCTGATAAATGAATCCAGTTAGGTTTTGGCATGTTTCCAATAGGTTCCTTGAGTATCACAGTGAATTTAATCTATCTCAGTCCATTTCAAACATGTGTAAATTGTAGCTGGTGTCTATTAACGGGCACTAATGTGGTTACCTGCGATTGTGCTTGAACTTATTTCAATATAAGATATCAAATCCTTTGTTCCATTAAGCTGCTTGGATGTGCCATACAATGTTTTGGAGAGCGTTAAGCGCAAAAAAGCGACGAGGCCTCGCTTCTCCGAAGCGAGAAGCGCGAAGCGAAGCGCGCGATTTTTTCATGTGAAGCGCAATTTAACACATAAATAAGTAAATAAAAAATAGGCATAGATAAATGGCTAAGAACTCATTAAAAATAACATATTAAGCAAATGTTTCACTTCTTAAATCAAGAAGCAAATAATAAAAAGTGAAAAAAATAAACCAGAAAACAGAGCATAGTTTTAGGGCACAAAAAGAGAGCAATAAAAAGTGAAAAAAATAGAAAGAAGAAGAGAAAATAGGGCAGAAGAACAGAGCAATAGAAAGTGAAAAAAATAGAAAGAAAAAGAGAAAAAAAGGAGTCGAACACTTCAGGCAGAATAAAATCAGAGGAAGAGAGGAGAAGGGAGGAGAAGGGAGGGGAGGGGAGGGGAGGGGAGGAGAGGAGAGGAGAGGAGAGGAGAGGAGAGGAGAGGAGGTTTATTTGGCAACTGACGGTTTATTTGCCAATTTTTTTAAAAAAAACCCTAGCAGATGCCTTCACGTTGCTTAGGCACGCTTATTTGCGCTTTTCCATTGCGGCGCTTCTCGCTTAAGTGGTTAAAGCGTGCGCTTTTTTTTATGTGAGTAGCTTTTCTGCCATAAAAGCGATAGAGCTGCGCATCGCATCGCTTCAGCGCTTAAAGCGAGAAGCGTGCGCTTTTAATAACACTGGTGCCATAACAGGGAAAGTTGCTCTCCCCATGCATTGGATCTGAATGTCTTAAAGAACTGAGGACTCACATTTACCTTGTGCTGATAATTGTAAATGGTTATCATTTGCTAATTTGATGTAAGATATTGAACCAGAATAAGAGAAGTATTATGTGCAAAAAGGAATGTATATCATATTTAATTTATTTTCTCATATGTTATTTTAGTAAGCTTGTTAAAGTTCTCTAGATTCATTTTTTAAAAATGAGACCTCAAGCAATCCAAAATGATAAGCTAATCATCTGGAGGTCTTATCTATAAGCACCAAATGACACTGGGAAGAAAGTTGTAAAGGCCAATCCATGGAAAAAATCTCACCTTTTCCTTTGCCTTCATGAATGTTAACTCATTTAATTGGATGTTATAGGAGCTTACATTTGTTTTTCATCTTGAAGGTTCTCCGGACACCGGACTTCCGGAATTGCAAGGCTGCTACTGAAATTCGTCAACGTAAGCTTTCTATCAAATTTATTCCTATCGAATTTTCATTTTGAGCAGTTGTCATGAATACATCACCATACTACGAGCAATTTAATTCACAGTAGTCACGAGATTATGTACATGCTAGTGCATTCTCTTCGTTTCTGTTTTGCTGATACTAATGTATGCATCACGTGAAAGTTCTGGAGTCATTAAGAAATGCATGGCTGTTTACTGCATTATCTTTCTAGTTACATGGTTGTGTGTTGCTTTGTTTTCTAGTTTGTCTACTTTTAGTACATGCTGGTTGGTTGCAGCAGCATACTAGTAGTAGTGATGTACTTTTGTGGTTAAAGATCTACCTTCCAAGCGATTTCTTCCTCTGGAGTTTATGCCTTGTATATTGATTTACATAGCAGCAGTTTTCAGCTTTCATTTAGGAATTGCTTGGATCTTATGTTAGCACGAAAAACTGATCAGATTATCTAAATAAGAACTTGTATTCAGTGTGATTCACTTTCGGGGCACTTGGATGCATCATAATTGAAAACTGTAAATTTTATTAGCATGATTTGCACAAGACATAGTCTTTTTTTAGCTATAGCAATTCAATTGCCTGAGGGCCATGGATATGGTAATTTACGGTTTAGGAACTATGTGTGTGTCCCCTCCTTTTTTTTTTGGGTTGTCAAACTATGATCAAGATCTTCAGCATGACAATCAGCATGTTGTTATATCAGACATGTATCTTTATGTGCATTTAAATGCTGGTATGCAGAGTTGAATCTCCTGATGGATATTTACAAGGAGATGATGGACGAAACAGTAAATCCAGAGGCAGCTAAAGATGCACCAGGAGCTCAGCCTATGTCCGTGGATATCAAGGGCGGAGAAAAGCCTAGTGAGCAGCAGAAAGACATGAAGCCTCCAGAAAATGGGACATCTGCAAAACCTGAAGTGAATACATCTCAGAAACAGCAAGCTGGAGATGATGTTGTCCAAGGGACATATGTCGTTGGAGGATCAGCATTTGGCTGGAACTTTATAACATACACCAGCGGGCACGCCATATACTATGGACGAACTAAAGAGTCCTTCCGATCTGCAAATGTTAAATATGAATAAAGTGCCTTGAGTACACTTACAACACTCTAGTTTTGGAAATTACAATGGTTTGATGTGTGTGTACTGTAATAGATTGGAATATTTGGCACTACAAAAGTTCAGGCTTCAGAGTTAGTCCTATGCGGCTGCTATTACAATCTGCAACCTCTCTTTCTATCTTCTGAGTATTACTTCTGGTTCGTCTAACGCCTTAAAAATTTCAACCAGGAGCCACCTATAGTTACTTATTTCTCACAACTGGTCTTGCTTCAAGACAATTTCTTTAATTGACAGATGACACTGCATGTGTAGAAACTTACATCGCTATTCGATATAGATTTGCATAAACTGGAATATATTAATGGAAATGAGAGGGAAAAACGATGTTCGTTTAATTGATTCATTAGCCAGCAACAATGCTTGCAACAATACAATAAGAAGATAATCTAACAAATCATTGTATAATCAAAATGGATAACCTCTCAAACATGGTTACAAGCTGGACACCAAGTTTGAAGGTGTGGAAAATGATAGAAAAAGAAAACAAGACGAGAATTTTAAATCACAATACAAGAGTATTTGCCTTGGATTTAAATGAGAAAACCTTTTCAAACTTATATAAAAAAAACACAAATATTATAGGTTAAAGCAATCAATAGTAGTATGAAATTTTAAGTGATCAGAATTCCTCTATAATTGGTTGCTTATTATCATCAGGCTCCTTGTCTTGTGCCTGCCCATCTTCTGCCTTTTCAGTTGTCTCTTGCTCTTCATCTGCCTTTTCAGCACTATTCTTCTTGTTATTAGCAGCCTTGAGGACATGTTGGTAATTTCCTTTCTCCATAAAAAGCTGAGCAAAATGGTGTTTGCAGTAGAGAACTCCATCAAGTGCAGCATATGTTGCATGAGTTAAGGGACATCCTCCATGAGCACATTTGAAGCATGATTTGTGGAATGCTTCTCCTTCCATTGTTACCTACCAAATCATGATCATTATATGAGATAAGGTTGGCATCTGATATTCATATATTACTCTCCCTACATTGTTACCTAACAAATCATCATTAAGTTTGTGTAAAGGTCGAGATCTTTACCCAAATAGTCGGCCGAATTCAATATGTATTTTTCCTAGTTGATATTCACTACTACATACAATTAAACATATATTATATATGGATTGTTCAGATATAGTATATATGTACCGGCTAAGTAGTTACGTAAGCGACTATTTAGGTTAATTCTTATGGGGCTTTTAAAAGCTATTATTTACATAAAAGGTATTAATCTAGTTAATCTTATTGAAGGGTGTGTTTTGTATGATAAAAATCATTTCCGAACAATTACTCATTTATTTTTCATTATTTGGTTAGAAGGTGGGAAATATTTTCCGAAAACAAGTACTTATTAAAGATTGATAGGAGTAATAATATTAGCAAACCAATGAAATTTTTGAGCATAAAGATTAATAATGTCTAGGTATTGGCTGAGATGAACATATGAAGTCAACCGTTGAGATGATAATCGTGAAGGAAAATAACTTTCACATATTTTCTGACAATTAAACAGATAAAAAATGACATATAACTGTCTGAAAATTTATTTTCCGAAATATATAATTTCATACCTTTTCGAGAGGGTAAACAGTTTTGTTGCAAGCAGCACATTTGTCTTGAGTTCCAGAGAACAAGGCAGAGAGTTTGCTGGGAGCCTTTGTCTACACAAAATTTACAGCAGTTAACCATTAATTAGGAGGGTTGAAGTAAAACACAAAAGAATTTGCTTAATGATATCCTAACAATAATTATGTCCCAAGTCGAAATAAGTTGAAATTGGCTGTATGTTATATCAATCTTAAGACATGTAAAGGTCCATTATATTATAGTTTAGATGTGAAAACGTACCAACGAATTTTCCCTCTCAGGTTTGGCTACATAAATTATAAAAAACGAGGTTAAAATTGATCAGTAAATATGAAGAAATCGAATCAAATAAATCATGAATTTATGAGAAAATGATGTCTTACAAGCTGTCTGAAAATTCTTGCTAAAATTTCCAGATTCCTTAAAAAGTTGTTCGAAATGTGGCTTGCAGTAGAGGACTCCATCCATTGAGGAGTAATTGCTCATCTGTCCAATAACACCACAACTACATTAATTTAAAAATTCAATGCACGATGAAAAATGAGAAATACAGTCAAACCTCTCTATCGCAACCTCGTTTGTTCCAAATATTTTTGGATGTTACAGCAAAGTGTTGTTATAGAGAACATATATTATAACATAACATAAAAACTGATTCCGAAAAAGCTTAGCTTTTATAATGAACTGTTGTTATATTAGGGAAGCTGTTATACAAAAGTCTAAGTGTAGTAAGATATGAAGAAATGCTACTATTGTCACTATATCTAATTTTTGTAACTGCCTTCTTTTCTCCTTTTTTTAAATGTGAGGAGAGGTTGGGGGTGGGGTTCGGGGTCGGACAGGGTAATAACAAAAGCAAAATTAGACGATAAAGAAAGCTAGAGATTGATTGAAACCAAGATTCTTTTATTACCACATATTGTTGAGCAAAAGAACAATAACAATTGTGTATTAGCTTCAAACAAGTTGAGGTTGACATTATCGGTTCAAAGATTGATAGGTTGACAGTTAACGTAAAATTTTGCCAAATCGTGAAGTAAAACGAAAGAAAAGGAGTAAAAAAGAAGAGAAAGGTAACGAAGTAAACATACCACAAGAGTGCCTTTGCAATGGCTACATTTGAAGCAAGACTTATGAAAAGTAGCTCCATCAGCAGACAACAAATCAACAAAATAAACTGTCTTATCACAAGCTTTGCATTTATCCAATGTACCTGTGAACGCCATTTCCTTTTCCTTTCTTCTTCTTAATATAGGATTAACTTTTTTTAATGTCAAATGGCAGAGAAAAAAAACTTCAATTATCCTATCTTTCCTTCTTATATTTAACTTTCTTGATCGTTCACATTAAACGAACAAACAAACGAATAAATTATCCTGGCCGATAATGGAGGATTATTCACAAATTCTTTTTTCTGACGAAAATAATTTATTGAATTACACCGATAAAAACACGACACGTGATTGGGAGATCCACATAATAGGAGGTGGAATTGATGGAATTTAGTAATTTCTAAAAAATTGTGGATATAATTCTCTTATATTGGAGTGAAACGAGGCCCTTTTCTAACTCTTTACCACAACAAATATTCATTTTTCTTTTCTTCTTCGAGGTAGTTAACTTTTTAGGCTGAACCGTTTTCATTACTCTACATTATCCTCTCATTTCTTTTTCTTCTTTCTTTCTTCTGACTATTTTCCGAATTTATCTTTTAAATAATATTATGATTAATAATCTTAAAAGTTCTTGCTATCGTAACAGTGTTTTACTCCTTTCGGTCCACAATAAGTGATCAATTTACCTTTTTATTTTGGTTCAAAATAAGTATCCATTTATATAATCAAGAAAAAGTTCAATTTCTTTTTTCAAAATTACCCTAAGTACGGATCCCTAAAAAATATTTTACTCCTCACATTAAATATTAATTAAGGGTAGTTCAGTCACACTTACTATTTTTGTCTAGAATTTAGTATTTCTTTAATAGCAAATTGGTCACATATTGTGGATCGAGGGAGTAACAGTTTTACTAATGTAAGAGTCACCGAAATCACATACTTAATTTGTAATACGCTTGAGCATCACCTCATTCTTAAGAGCTCGTTCGAGTGAATAATTTTTTTTTATTATTGTGTAATTTTTGCTAAAAATATACAAAGCGAACATGAGAGACGTGATTCACATGTGTTTTGAGTTAACAAGGTAAGGAACCGTTCGACGGATGGTTTTAGCTTACATCGTATTTTAAAAATGCAATTACATGTGATATATAAAATTGTGAATTGTAAAACACATTTTAAAAATGCTACTTATAATCCTTATTACGTAATGAAATTGCATTTTGAAATGCAATTATAATGCGACTTGTAAATTGTGATTCAGGAATATATTAACGAATAAGAATACATCGCAATGTAGTAATGCAACTTATAAATCCTGAAAACTGAATGGGACTATAGTGGAATGAAACCAATGTGACTTGACGTGACTTGCGGTTTGTTTGAATAGTTGTTATATATCATTTCGCAATGTATTGTATATTATTATATTGTACTGTATTATTTTGATGTTTATAATATTTAGATAAATTGTATTGTTTTCCACTATTTCATGATGTCATACACTACTAATACAAAGAATAAACTTATACTATTATAAAAAAATAAGGTACATGATATTATTATTATATAAAAAGTAAGATAAAAAATAAAAATAAAATTATTTAATAATAAAAAGTGCAAAATGAGAGAGAAAAAAAAAGATAAAGTGACAAGTAACGTGATGAATTTAAGTGATAGAATACAATAAAACTTAAATAACAATCAAAATAAATATAATATACAATACAATACAAGAAGTCCAAACAAGCTGTTAAAATGGCAATATTAGAATACTTATAAATCGCCGTGCTACTTCACATTAATTGCTTTACAAGTTGGCGTTGCCTCCGGTAGCCGGCGGTTGCCATAATCGGAAAATTCACATCTATACATTCTTCTATACTGTCTTTTCTTATTCTGGTTGATGTCTCCTTTTAGTATTTTGGATTTGAGAACTCCGTAGATAACCATATTGGTTATGAATTGGAGATCAAAATATCCGCCGCCGTGGATGAGTGGCGGACGTGGCAGTGCCGGTGGGAGCATGCATCCTAATGCTAACCTTATCTTTCAACAGAGCAATCATCAGCAGAGACGTTCAGCGCCATATCAGCAGCAGTATTTTCAGAACCAGCAAACACAGCTGACGGAAGGCAGGGTTCCTTCACTCTTTTTTTTTTTCCTTTTTGACGAAATTATAGATTTTTTATCAAGTCATAAATTTTGTTAATGATTGGAGGAAAACATGCCTGTATAGAAGAATTATACCAAAAAGTAGAAGACATACAAAGTTATATATACCTCTAGTGTTAGACAAATTCTTGAATACTGGATTGACTTCAATTCTAAATGGAGTGATATAGACAGTAAGGATATATAACCCAAACAAGTTTGGGATTGAGGCGTAGCTGTAGCTTGTAGTTATTGTTTTTTTCTTTTTTGGTATCTTTGGTTCTTATGGTATATATTGTTCATATTGAAAGTTGTCGGACGAGTATAAGATTGAGCTGAATTATCATGGACTTATTGTTGGTAGAGAACTAGTAATAACTAGATTAAATATGTTAAGTTAGAATTGAATCATCGATTATTGAAGAATAGTTGAATTGGCATTTTAGTTGGGTGTCATCATGTTTTGTATAGCTGAACGACTTCTCTTGCTAAATCCTTTTAAGTTAGTTTGAATTGCTTGTAAGAATCTTCTAGCTGGATAGCAAAGTTTCTGGCTCTCAAGATATTAGTGCGACGTTTAGGGCCTTAAACTGCTTTTCCAAGATGTCTATATACACGTCTTGACCTGTACCAGCATTCATTTAAGTTTGTTGATTAATAACAAATAATATGCTTTTTGGTAGGGCTCTCTTTTGAGCTCTATTGAAGTAGGTTCAAACTGAAATCTAGTTGGGCTTCAGAACTGCACTTTCATGTTGAGGTAAATTTGAGCCATGACTATGAGTTCAATCTCAAATGAGTTAACTGCATTTCATTCCTTTCCTTTCATATGAAGCACTAAATAGTCCTCCATGTTTAAAATATTGGACTTTTAGTCCCCCGCCTAACCTTTGTTTAAATTCTAATCTATTGTAATATTCAGACATACATTTTTAAATTTAATACACATTTTAATATTCAGTTGTTTTATTCTGATTCAGATGTTCTTATTCAACGGAAAGTACAAGTAACCAACTCTATAAACGACGCCAAGAGACAAGAAGCTAACAACCATATAACCACAAGAAATACATTGGAAACTCCGTGTGCTTTAACTATTTGTTGTTGCCCTGTGCTTGGACTTCCATTCGATGCTGACTTGTATTATGTTGGAATTACTTTCATCTCGGTAAGCTTAGATGGTTCCCAATTCTCAAGTGAATATATCCAGCAATAAACAGTCCAACAAAGCTCTGTTAGTTGCAGAAAACAACTGACTCCAGTAATTCTTGATTGAATCACCGACCAATATCATATGGCAAGTTTTGAGGTACTATATTTCCCCCCTTTTTTACTATCAATTACATATACTTCCTGCAAGGTGGTTTAATTTATCGCTAAATTTCCTATATTGTTTTAATTGCAGACTGTAATCATGATTGGATACTCCTTTTGTTAGATAAGTTATATGTCTAATTCCGTTGGCTTACTTATCCAAGAAAATATATTACTTTTGGGTTATTATTGTTGTATGATTTTGGACAATTCATATCTCATAAGCTAGCTTTTAGGGTTGAGTTAGGTCCAAGGTCCATTTCTTATTAGTTATCTTTGCATTTGAGAGGGGTAGACAGCTATAGGCTATAGCCATAGGAAGAAAGAAGTTCAAAGGAGGAGTAAAGGATTTGCTGATTTCATAGATTGATCATAGGCATGAGAGTTATAGCAGGTCACAGCCTTTTATGACTGATGGTAGCTTTATGTTTTCAATCAAGAAGGATGTTTAGTAAGAATTAATGAACATTGTGCTATATCTACACAAACTTCTATGTGTTGGAACCCTTTTTAGCTGCTTCCTTATAGTCTTTTACATGT
This sequence comes from Nicotiana paniculata, assembly GCA_005239505.1. Lineage (NCBI taxonomy): Eukaryota > Viridiplantae > Streptophyta > Magnoliopsida > Solanales > Solanaceae > Nicotiana > Nicotiana paniculata. Next base: position 13,135 of record ML329680.1, read on the forward strand.
GATGGAGTTCTATGAATGTGGATTACTTGGAGGTCTATTTCCTTATCTCGATGTTAGAAGTAATTTAAGCTGTGTTCTGATATTCTGAAGCTGCATTCTATTGTGCCAAGGAGGTACAAAAGTCCACAGTTGAACATCTCTCTTCTCAGCCAAAATTAAGTGGACCCTTCGCTTTACCTTGGCCTTTCTGGTTGATAGTAGCTTAAAGGGTCCTCCAAAATATATGAATGTGCCAGAGTGGGATATACATCTATACCCGACACTATTTTTTTGCTTAACATTAGTTGGAGAAAGGTGTGCTTATTTGGGGTAACAACAGTTTTCTAATGCTAATGTCTTCTCTTTTGAGTAGTGGCAGGTTGATATTAAAGACTTTGGTGCGCCTGGCTCCTGCCTGTAGACTTTGTTAAAAATAGCACTACAACGGAAATTCCAATAATTCATTTTCTTTCACATAACTAAAAGCACCATGGCATCTTCTTCTGTTACCAGTGCTTCACAAGTTCCTCGATGGAACTATGATGTCTTCCTAAGTTTTAGGGGTGAAGATACCCGCAAAACATTTGTAAGTCACTTATACCATGCTTTGAAAATCAGTGGAATTCACACATTTCTGGATGATAAAAGAGTAGATCATGGGACTTCCATACCACAAGAACTTGATAAAGCTATTGAAGAGTCTCAAGTGGCCGTTATCATTTTGTCAAAGAATTTTGCTTCATCTTCGTGGTGCTTAATGGAATTACTGAAAATCATGGAATGCAAGAAGCAACATGGACAAATTGTCATCCCGGTTTTTTATCATGTGAATCCATCAGAAGTTCGACATCAAAAGGGGAGCTTTGCTAAAGCCTTAGCTGAACACGAATCAAAATATAAGGATGATGATGATGGAATAGAAAAGTTGCGAAAATGGCGAACTTCTCTGAATGAAGTGGCCCCACCATAAAGGGTCCCGATGTCTGCAATGACTGTGATGGGTAAGTTAAGTATACATAGTGCTTATTTGAAATCTAAAGATGGAATTTACTATAATAATCCATTTTGACTTTAGCTGATAACGATCCTCTCAATTGATTAATAGGCTGAAAATGGGTTAAGAATCAAAACTAAATCAACTCATTGTATGTAGAAACACAAATAAAAGAAAAGGCTAAAATCAGTTTAGTGCCTCATTTTTAGTTTATTTTGATGATCGGATATATTTGTAAATAAGACGGGCCTTCAAGTTTTTCATTTATGTGATTACTCCTTTTACATATTCACTTTCAATCAAGCAAATTTTATCTGTTTCTATGACCTTGTCATCATTGCAGGAGTGATTCAGAAATCATTTTGCAGATTGTTGACAAAATTTCGTCCAACTTACGCAATGCTGTTTTGTCCTCTAGAAAAGATATTGTGGGAATAGATACTCACCTCGAGCAAGTAAAATCCATGCTAGAGATGGAAACTGACGGTGTTCGAATGATTGGGATCTGTGGCATGGGAGGAATAGGCAAGACAACAATTGCAGGGTCGTTTTTGACGAATTTTCCTATCAATCTGATGTTGTTTGTTTCCTTGCGGATATTAAAGAAAATGAAACAAGATATCAAATACATTCTCTGCAAAATACCCTGCTTTCTAAATTGTTGAGAAAAAAAGATGATTACGTCAATAATAAGGATGAGGGAAAGCACATGATAGCGTGTAGACTCCATTCTAAGAAGGTTCTAATTGTCCTTGATGATGTTGATCATGGGGACCATTTGGATTACTTAGCTGGAGATCATGGTTGGTATGGTAAAGGCAGTAGAATTATCGTTACAAGTAGAAACAATCATTTGCTAGGTAAGACTGATGCCATATATGAGATGACTACACTTGCTAATCGTGATACTATTCAATTGTTCAATCAACATGCTTTCAAGAAAGAAGTTTCTGATAAGTGTTTCGAGAAGCTCATATTGGAGGTAGTAAGTCTTGCTAAAGGCTTTCCTATAGCACTCAAAGTTTGGGGTTCTTACTTGCATAAGAGAAGCATAATTGAGTGGAGACTTGCTGCAAAACAGATGAAGAATGATTTCAGTTCCGAAATTTTTAAAAAGCTGAAAATAAGTTATGATGGACTGAAGCCCATAGAGCAAGAGATATTTCTAGATATAGCATGTTTCCTACGAGGATACGAGAAACATTATGTTGAAGAAATCGTCAAGAGCTGTCACTTTGGTTCTACTCTTGGTTTGTGCGTCTTAATTGAAAAGTCGCTTGTGTTTATCAGATTGATAGGAAAAGGATCCTGCAAAGCAAAGTAGACTATGGCTCAAAGAAGATTTTGTGGAACTGATGATTAACAACATGGTAAGTAAGCTAAATAATGCAAAAAAATTATACTAATTTTTCTCTCATATTCGAAGATATATTGGATATATTCAAATTTCAATTCCTTCCTAGTCTTGCATACATGGATCATGGTTTTGGTTAAATTTTTGAATCATGTCACTTGTTTATGTTAGTCGACAGAAAGCAAAATGAACTACCTGATGCAGAAAATCCATTTTCATATTTTTTTGAAGCTTGAACCTCAAGTTTCCACATTTCTATTTACCCTGTTTCATTCTTTAAGTCAAATTTCTATTTGCATAAATTGGTACATAACTTCCTAATATAGAGTTCGCTCTGTCACTGAAATTCTAAAAAGTTTACAAATTGACATAAAGAATCTAATACTGAGCTCCTTTGGTTCCTAAAATGTTCTTCATATTTTAGAAAAGATATTCCAAGTAGAAAAGTACTCTCCTTGTGGTCATCTTGTAAGATCGTATTTGACTTGACATAAAATTTAAGATGTTATAGTAATCTATGTATTTCATTAGTAATGGTATAAAAGATGTTAAAGTAATGGTTGAAAGCTAGAATGATAGAGAAAACCATCGCCTCAAAGTTTAAAATTTGAATACTTGAAATAAATTTAATCCCTTGAAATTGTGAAATTTTGCATACAAATAGAATTATCTATGTCACAAATGAAAGGAGTTTATATATATGTAGAGAGAGAGTCAAGACCAGTGGCAAATGTAGTTTTTTAGCAACGAATTCATCTGCACCCTATATGTATATATGTGTGTGTATGTGAAAGTTCACTAAATTTGAACAAGTATTAGATCAAAACCCATAATTTTAGAAGTACAATGGATTAAGCTCTAAGAACCTTAAGGGGTCGTTTGGTAGGGTGTATAAGAATAGTGCGGAATAAGGTGTATTAATAATGCATGGATTAGTAATACATGGGTTAGTTACAAGCATTAGTCATGCAAATATTATTTCTTATCTACTGTTTGGTGTGGTGTACTAAAATTATAATGCATTGCATAATTTTTAAGGAAAATAGTTATTTACAAAAATAACCTCCATATTCTCTAGCTTTAAGGGACTTTAAAGATAATTTTGTCTTTAACCATACTAATGCATGCATTAATAGCCTTGATATTATTAATGCCATGGTTTTCTATGCATTACTTATACATAGGATAATACCAAGTATGATGTATAACTAATGCAAGTATTAGTTATACACAACTTGAAAAAATGTACCAAACAAGATATTAGTAATGCATAGAGCTAATGCTTGCATTATTTTTTCTAATACCTCCTACGAAATGACCCCTAAAGGTTGAACCAATCCAGCTTAAATCATGTTTAACACTGAGGAGTAAGGAAATTAAAGTAGCCATATTTGGGATGATTTTATACTGCATTTTCAATTATACACTGTAGATAAATATTAACCTCCTATTTTATTTTGAAGATTTTGAAACTTGATCTTGTTTACCAGGGTAGCGAGACAATGGAAGCAATCTGGATCAGCTGTGCCATGGACCATTCAATCAATAGCAAAGCGGCTCTGAAAAATATGAAGAGGCTTTAGGATATTACACATTCTGACAGGTGGTAAGCATATCAAATTTCATGATAGCTCCATGAGTACCTGTCAAACAATTTGCGTTGGTTTTGCTGGGATTTCTACCCTTTAAAGTCATTGCCAGCTAAATTTGAACCCAAAAAGCTTGTTCATCTGGCACTTCCGCCTAGTTCATTGCATCAATTTATAGTTGAATATTATTTCCTTCCTCTTCTCTCTATATCTAACAATCACTATCTTTCAGTGATGAATAAAAACCATTGACTTGCTCACATTTGCTTAAAATAATTTCTACTTTGACATGTCTGAATTTATGATGCATGACAACCCAAATCATGGCTCCTCCTCATTATAAGCTCAGTTTTCCATATTTTTTGTGAACAGTATTTGACAGATCTAAAGTCCCTCGATCTTTCCATGAGTACAAGCTTAATGCACACACCAGATTTCACGGGGATGCCAAATTTGGAGATTTTGAGACTGTCAGGATGTGCATATCTCACCATTCCCTTGGATATTGCAAAAAGCTTATCATGTTAGATTTTTCTTGGTGTACAAGACTTAAGAGGCTTCCAAGTATTTTTCACACTTGAATATCTGAACTTAAGAGACTGCAATCATTTGAAAAATTGTCCAGAAATCCCCCAAAGCATGAATTGCTTATCAGAATTAGATATGAGCAGAACAGGGATAACAAAACTAGCATCATTTATTGGATACCTAAGTGCCCTTACCGAGTTAGACTTGTTTTCCAATGTTTTGGTAACTCTTCCAAGCAACATTTGTAGGTTGAAAAATTTGAAGTCTCTATGTCTTGTGAAATGCTCAAAACTTAAAAGCTTGCCAGAAGAGATAGGGGATTTAGAAAGCTTAGAGACACTTGATGCTAAATGGACTAGAATTTCACGACCTCCTTCAGTCACACGCTTGAACAAACTTAAATCATTGATGTTTGGAGCCATCATCGATGAACAATTCTACATAGGAGAGTCCTTTGTTTTTCCTTCAGTAGCTCAAAGATTATTATCATTGGAAATTCTGTCTCTCACTTACTGAAATATAATAGACGGAGGACTTCCGGAAGACATTGGATCTTTATCTTCTTTAGTAGAATTGCATCTTGACGGAAATAATTTTGATTATTTGCCTCCCAGCTCTGTTGCCTTCGACATTTGGGCTTGCTACACTGCAAGAGGCTTAAAGAGATCCCAAAACTTCCACCAAAGACCCAGTGTTTACCATTCCACATACTTTCAGGATTATCCCCAGCATGGTTCATTCATGGTTGAACCTCATATAATATTTGGGTCCTTTAGAGATTATTATGATGAGTCTGAAATTCTAATCAAGAAATGTGAATCAGAAAAGAAATGTTGGAATTGAGGAACTTGACAAATATATTTCATGGCATAGAGAGAATTTTATTGGAACCTCTTCCTAGTTCAGGGCATATGTACATCTATGCCAAATGGGAAAAAACCAGAGTATTATGGGCATCTTGAGGTTGAAATTCATTTGGTGCATACGGAAGAGATTGAGCTTTAAAATAGCAGAAAATGATAATAAATCAACACAAATTTCCATTGAGAAACAGAAGTCAAGGCATCATGCGGATAGTTGGGGCTGTATGTAACTGCTGATGACTACTTACCCCGAGTAGATAACAATCTGCTGAATATTAACTCGGCAAGTGTTTAAATTCGTTGTAGCTCTAGCTGTTGTTGGATGAGTCTATGCTCTGAGAATTAGCAGCAACAAGCAGAGGAACTCTAACTTTCTATTTAATCACAGTACAATTCATGTAATATATAAGAACTAACAGATTCAGGTGTTTAGTGTACATTTCTCTGCTGTCTTTCTCTAACTTTAGTAGAATGATAGATTACTAAGTTCCAGTTCTCTTCTATATGTGACATCTCTAAGTAGTTTAACTCTCATTTTGATTTAATAGATGGAAGAAAGAATGCAACAGGGTTGATTGAAGCTGCTGCTAAGAGCATATAAAACAGTATATGACTATCTTGAGGTTCACGAGTTCGAGCCGTGAAAGCAGCCACTAATACTTACATTAGGGTAGGTTGTCTACATCACACCCCTTAGGGTACGGCCCTGTGTGAATGTGGAATGTTTTGTGCATCGGATCCTCTTTTAAATTCTTTTCCCACCATCAATATTCTAATATCATCCAACACATGCTGCTCAAAGTCTAATTTTTAATTTTTCAAACTTTTGAGGAAAATAAAGAAGAAAAAAATAAATCATGTTCCCGTGCTACAATATGTAATGTAGCATGGAAACATGATTTTTCCCCCCGATTTTTTATGCCATTAATTTGAATTCCAATGTTTAGTTTTAGGTTTCTTTCTTTTAGTTAGTCGTTAAGAATATTTGGAATTTGTCTTTTATTTACAAAATAGCAATACAGGTAGCTAATGAAATAGCTATTTATAAGGCGACCAAGATAAATTAATTGGAACTCAAAATAAAATTCTACCATTAGGCGATCTACTTGTTTTCCTAAATTTCACTTTTTTTCCCCCTCTTCTCCTACCTTCTTCACTTTACAGCACTTGGGACGATAATTTTTTTTTTTTTTTTTTCTAAATTCTCAATTACTTGTTTTAATTTTTAGTCATTTTCGTTTTAGTTGCCTACGGGCTGCAGAGGAAATTCACATTTAAACATTCTTCACTGTAAAGCACTTTGTAGATAAGTAGTTATATTGGTAATTATATAGAAATTATAGAAAACTTATAGTGTTGGAGAGCTTGAATTATTAAGTTAATATTGGATTGAGACAATTTTAAATGGAGTGATGTTGATAGAAGCAATGAAAGAGCTCATTGAAATCGCCATCATCAAATGCGACTTATAAATTGCAATCTTCAAATGCTAACTTAAAAATATTGATTATGTATAAGTTATTGATTCGCCTTTCATAAGAGAAAATTCTTGTGAAGTGGTAAAGGGGGGCCAAATCAGATGCTCTTATTTTACGATGGTAGGGACTGCTTCCATTACTGACCAGAAAGACACTAAATTCTCGTTTAGGTGCTTCAATTGCGGTATAGGTAGAAGGAGCTGATACGGAAAAATCGAAATACCTTAGTCAGCGGAAGAAGTCACTCTCAATCCGATCTAGCAAGAAATGCTTTACCGGTAAAGTAAAGCGAGAGCGACAATCGGTCCTTTCTTAGGGTTCTAAGTAATTCAACCACAACCATGAAAAGTATCCGATTATAACAGGCTCTTGCAAGAAATATGTGTGCAGGCAAGAGAAGTTGCCCGTGAGCATGAAGTAGAGCGAGACAAACTCATGCTAGAAAAACTCGTCGACGCCGTCAAGTATCTTGCAGAAATGGACGAGTTGCCCGAGGAGAAATGAAAAAAATTGCTACTTTAGAATTCTCTTGTATAAATTCTAGCTCTGCACTAAACAACATGTTATTATTGTTTTTTATTTTCTGTATATTTGATTATATATTGATAATATAATCATGTCACTTTGATAGACTTTACCACTTACCAGGACACTTGCAATATTTTTTGGGTTGTTAAAGTATAGACTGAGAGGTCGTTTGGTATGATGTATTGGAGAAAATAATACATTAATTTTTGGTATTATTGATCCTTTGTTTGATACATTTTTTTATATTATGTATTATGATCACGCCCAATTATACCTTGTAAAAAAGAATACGCGATCGTTGCAAATATATCTAGTTCAAGTCCGGAGTCTAAACCCACAGGGAACTAACATATTCACTACAACTTTTAGTAACGCAAATGATAAGCTCAGACAATTACCGGATGCAAGATTTTAATTAATAATGAGTAGAATTTATTAACTAAGTAAAAATGACAATAAAAATTATCAATAAGCAAGAATGAAGTTGAATTCAATGGTAAAAAGATCTAGGGTTATTGATTTCCCCAATTGTCGGATTAATTCCTGACACGTTAGCTATAATCTCGCTGTAACACTCTATAAAGATGATAAGTTCTAGGCTACCGTAATTATCTCTAGATCAATTACGATAATTTACTAGAAGCATTCTCTTGAACTACTCTAGTTAACAATTTATACAACTCACAATTATCCCACCAAAGCCTCGTCATTTCTAACACAACTTTTAATTTCAAGTAATTAATCTCTTAACTTACCCGAAAGTGGTGTTTTTCAACAACAATATAACCAAGTGTTCTTTCTCAAGCAACACAAGATAACTAGACACGATTAATCAAGGACCCTTTCAATTAATCACAATACAACACATAGTTGAACAATCATAGAGTAAAAACATCTCAATTATATCAAAACATAGTCAAGACTTCATCCAACAATTGGTTCCATCAACCCTAGATGACGGGTTTAGCTACTCATACTAATAGATAAAAATTCACTATAAAAAGTCATAATCAACAATGAAATTAAGAATAAGAAGATGAAAGCTCTTAGGGAAATTCTTTGTCTTCCTCCGGGGTTCTTCCTCTCAAAATCTCGTAAAAGCAGCTATCCTCTTTCTTATGGGAGAATTAGGCTTCATATAGGTCTAGGTTAGTCGCCTTAAAGTTTACACAATTGGCCCTAGGTTATTTTTCTCCGGCAAACCGTCTGCGGCCGCAGATTCAACCGCGGATTTGGACGCGGATTTTACCCAGTGTTCTGCCTTCTGTGCGCGGTCAATTCGTGGCCGCTCACCTGGGGGAACTTTTTCCTCTTGCTTTTCTTCCTTCTTTAGACCGCGATAACCTTCGATTGGCCTTCCATGCTCCATATTAACTCCAAAACACTCTTTAGCTTCCTCCTAGCTCGGAGCGGCTCCCGCAAAACATAAAATTCTTAATTAGAGCATTTTGTTATCTTTTTACATTCAAATATCAATAAAGTACAGTTAATTAGAGTATAAATAGTATATAAATTGCATAAATATAGCCTACTATCAACACCCCACACTTAAACCATTGCTCGTCCTCGAGCAATCAAACCACACTCTACAGAGGCCTACTGTTGCTCCCAAATGCACACGCCAATATACGTGGTCGACAAGTAATATAGGATTGTAAGTCCAGATATCGTACCCACAGGGACTTGTGATTAACTATCAACTAAATTAAACCCAAATAATTAATCTATTCAAGCAATTTTCTAAAGTGTGATTATTTAACTAAAATTAATCTAGAGTAACAAATTAAGAAATTAAAGAAAACAACGACAAGCTTAAAGACGAATTCAATATGAGTGAATATTCTAGTGTTATGGTTTAGCTAACAATCCCATTGGGTTTTTCACTTAAATCGTCTAATTAATTTATCTGGTTTATTGGTTGACAGGGTTAATATTGCTCGTATCCTTCTCCAGAAGTACTATTCGCATATTCAAGCTAATCTAATGCCTATATTCCTATGGAATTAGAATTAACAAGAACATATTAATAATTACTGTATAGTAACAAGGCGATTAGGTATATTCCTATCCTAACCGCAAATCCACCCCCCTAAGAGTTAAGATCTTTCTCTACTCACTCTTATATGCAATCTAGAATTCCCTCTCCCGAGTTCAATCCTAGATTCGTAGATAGTATTCAATTGGTGATCAAACAATCAAATAATTAAGCGCAAGATTGAATAAATAAACCAATATGATAAAATAATAAGAACAATTCAACCTTCAAACTACAATATTCATGTAGCACCCAAAACTCTAGAAATAATAAACTATGAAATTAAACGAAGAGAACAGAAGAGAAGAAAAACTAGTTAAAAGCCTCCCCAAGCAGGGTGTGTCCCCCACGTGAATTCTTGCCTCCGGTCGCAAAACTCCCTTCAAAGTGGTATTTTTGGGTCTATTTATATGTGTAGGAAAATGCCTAAACGTGTAGGTCAAGTCCCAGTCAAACCAGGAGACGAAATAAAGCTTCAAAACTCGGACGGATTGGCCCCAGGCCTGGCGTCGCCAGCCTAACGCCTGGTGCAACCTGGCTTTAGCCTGGCGTCGCCAGCCTAACGCCAGCCTCACCCTGTCTTTAGCCTGGCCTCGCCAGGTATTTCCTTTTCACCGTTCTCGAGCACATTTTCAACGTTTAAGTATCCCTTTTGTTCTACTTTCATCTCCAATTCACCTACACTTAAAATAGACTCCATTACGCGCAAATAAATAGTAATTTATCATTAAGGCATGGAAATGCAAGGCACATAATGTACGAAATAATGGAATTATAGACCCACATCAATACCCCACACTTAAATATTGCTCGTCCTCGAGCAATCAAACTACACTTATAGACACGACCTTTGTTTAAACAATCCTCCTAACTCATCACACCAAGAATATTTAAAATAGACTAGAGCACAAGGGTGTAACATCTTCACCTAAAGATTTGACTCACAAGTACCATGCATTATTTCACAATTCACTCACTTACTCTAACATAGAGGTCAATGACATTATCTTTCCTTCATGAATCAAGTGCCCTCACACAACAAAAGAGAGTATTTCACACACAATACAATTAAGAACAATTAGGAACTCAAGATAGAAAGAATTCACTCACTCTCAGAAATAACATTGATATGCTACAAAAGATGCACCATAGGCTTGCCCGTAATATACTACTCTACTAATTGAGCTCATTCAGTCTGGGATCAAGTAGGACTTTCATTGGTTGTAATGTAGCTGCGGGTCGGGTATGATACATTTGGATATAAGAGTGGCTACACCTCCCTAATCACTTTAATACATATACTTTAACATTCAAACCCCATACTTTTGTCAAACCAAAACTCCACATTCACATCAATGTACATTAACTATATATTTCTTTAAGCACAATTACATCAAGAGTCACCACTATCACTGGATACTTTTCAAAGCAATACAACTATTTTTTTTCTTTTTCAATTCAAATGACTCTTACTTTTTCAAAACAGTGCATGTGAACAACTAACTTTTGATCACACCCAAATTCTATACTATTTTAGTGTAAATATTTCTTTTAGGTCTAATCTTAATATTTTAAATTTTTATCTTACTATTAACATGTTTATTTAAGAAAATTAAAAACTACAAAAAATATTCACATTCTTAGAATATAAGATTTGTTCCTATGTTAAATATATATATATATATATATATATATATATATATATATACACACACGCACACACACACACTTGGTTTCTTCTAATTTAAATATAAGTTATAGTAGTATTTTTTTAGTATTATTTAAAATTTATTGTAAATAATGACTTTTCTTATTTATATAGTTTCTTTTTAAGTCTAAAAGTAAGTTTCTTTTTAGTATATATATATATACTAAAAAATAAAAAATAAAAAATAAAATAACACCCAACTTCCCCACTTCCTCACTTCATTGATGCCTCACCCCCGCTCTTTCATATCCTTTCTCCATCCCCCCACTCCTCAATATTAATCCACACTTGAGAAAGGGGGGAGGGAGGAGAAGGGGGGGGGGGAGGGGACAAAAATAAGAGAAAGAACTAAAAGGGAGAAAGAACAAAAAAGAAAAACAAAACGAAAAAAAGAAAAGAAAAAGGGCTGACAGACGGAAATTGACGCAAGAACAACAAAAGGGATTAAAAACAAAGGAAAAGGAGAAAGTACCAAAAGAAGAAACAGACGCGACGCCGGGAAAAATAAAAGAAAAATAACGTTGAAAGAAGAGGAAAAGAAAAAGCGAAGATTGTTTTTTTAAAAAAAAAAAAGATTTCTGGTGAGCTAAGAAAAGGAGGTTTTCGTTCGTGGCTTTTGGCTCGAGGTTTTTGATTCTTTGTCCGGTCATATTTAGCGAATTGAATTTAAGCTGTAACAGATTTCTTATAAGATTACTGCAGCTCTTTTACTAAGGTCCGTTCTATCCAACCTTTTTTTTTGTTTCAAATAATTTGCTTGCGTGTACATGATGTGCCGTACGTATTTTGTGAGAATGAAATTTACTGTTTGGTTTATTTGACTGTTGATATTTTTTTTATTTAAATAAATAAAATTGATAGAACACAATATTTAAGTGTTAGTTTCTTAAAGAAGGATTCATGTTCACTTTCTTTATTAAAAACTTGACATAGCGGGATTGGTGGATTTAAGTTATTAATATTTAGTAAAGTCTTGAAAATAATTAGATTGTATCTTACTATTTGTATGCTTTGGTTACACATATCTTATATTAGCACGTTGTCTTGTTTTATCTACTTTATAGTTAATTAGTTGATTTTATCTTAAGTCTTTGTGTGATAATAATAGTCAGTAGAAGAAATCCAAGGCGCCATAGACTGTGATAAGTAAAATTAGCAAGTTGATCCATATCATATAGTGAAGCCTTTTAAGACAAATAGTTTTAAGTACTAAAACTCTACAGGTTATTTATTTTTAGACGCGTCTCCACATATTTATTTCAGATCTTACAACAATCTCAGATTTTTTTGTAAAAAAAAAAAAAAGTTCATTTAAATAACTAGCATACTTTAGGCACGTGTTAAATCAAATTATCATGATTATGTATACGTCCACGTGACATAATTATGATTTTTCAAGCTAAAGACAAAGTATGCGTTCACACGACTTTGACCAAACAATCTTAATAATAATAAAATATTATTAATTGTGTACACGTTCGCGTGACATGAGTCTTATTTTTTTTAAAATGAATATTCGTAGAAATGCTTTAGAGGCGTTTTAAATATTAGCACATGTGTTCATACCCGAACCTTGGATTGATATGCTTAAATAATAAAAGGATCATGTGCGCATTCTGTGTCTTGATGCCTTTAGATTTAAAATAATTATGTTATAACCATGTGTACATTTCGCATCTTGGTTTAACGTTTAATTTCAAAGATTTACCTTGTGTGCGTTCTGCATCCTGGTGAACACAATTAATAAAAATACAATAATTAACTAAGCTATAATAAATAAGCCTTAATCAATAAAATACAAGAATAGCTAAAAATTAATTTAAGCCTTACATCAGTCAATAAAAGCGATCGTGCTAGAACCACGGGACTCGAGGGGTGCCTTACACCTTCACCTCGGTCAAAAGAATTCCTTACTCAAACTTCTATTTTCGTAGACCAAAAATTAAGACTCAAACCTTCCTTTTGAAAGTGGATTCAAATAAAAGGTGACTTGGAACACCAAAACTCGATTCCAAGTGGCGACTCTAAATAATAAATAATCATTTTTCAAAACGTCACTTTAATTGAAAAAACTCTTCTAACTCAACCTCGAAAGGGTTGTGTGACATAAAAAGAGGTGTGACAGCTCTCGCGACTCTGTTGGGGACTAATTAATAAGAATTCGAGCTTTGTATATTGATTCTTGTTTGGCTTTTATCATGTTTTGGATATTATTGTGTTTGGAAGCGTAATGTGCTATTTGTCGCTTATTTACCGGTTTAATATTTATTTAAAGTTTGATATAAACCTCTCTCGCACCCCTCTGAGTCTTCTGATAGGTAGTTATGTTGTGTTTGCCTACTAGCATCACAAAATTTCTGTCTTGAGATAAAGCCAATTAGCCTACCAGCTTCTGGTGAAGGATTTAGTCACACATGTTTAGCCGGGAGAGCCGTTAGCTAGCCAGTGTTGTTCTACTACTAGTGACGCTTGACGCTCCTTGGCTCGGTTGTCCACCCGGGTAAGCCAGGTCTAAATACCATCTCCTTTAGGATTTGAAAACTTAGAAGAACAAGCCACAAGCAATGAATATCCCTAGTAGGCTACGCTTTGTTTTCATCATGTGCATTGGACTTAGCGGGACTTGACACAGGGGTCGGGCCCGTCTAAGACAGGTACCAATTTTTCAGACCAACATGTTCATTTTTTTTGTGCTACATGTAACATTATTTGGTAGGCTTTACCTAAATGTTGACCGGCTTTAGGACAGATTTATTGAAAAGAGGAGAGAGAAAGAGAAAATTTCCCCCAAGTTTTCATAAAGTACCATCACAATTTTCAAAATAATAATTTTTTTTACCGAACTACGTGAGTCTGATTCTTACTGGATGTGAAATATGTAGGAAACCTTCATCGCGTCCGGCCCCCAATTTTCAAAATCCAAAAATATTTTTCTTTTAATTTCTTCGAAAAATTCAAAAATATTTTCGTTCTTTTTCAGAAGTTTTTTCTTTCATAAATTCAAAATAAAAGTCCAAAATCCATAAATATGTTTTTTCTTCTTAGAAGTCTTTTTTTCAAAAATCCAAAAAAAAAAAAAATCTTGTTAGGAGCTTTCATGGTCTGCATTGTATAAGAGCAATGGTTAGTTTAGTTTACTTCAGTTTCGATCTTCCTGAACTACGTAATAGTTTGATTCATGCAGTATCATGATATGTAGGCAATCCTCATCGGATGCGATCATAGTCATAATTTATCTGGAAAAAAAGCAAAAAAAAAAGAAAAAGAGAAGTTTTTTCTTTAAAAAAAAGGAAAGAAATAAAAAAGAGCGTTAATTTCAAGGGGAAATAAATCAATAAGCCGGGATGAAGCATTAAGCCTTTCAAGATCATTTTAGAAATAAAAAATGGCATTAGGTGCCTGACATACAATGTGTGATTAATATTTGAAAAATGCCTAACTCTAACACGTTTACTGTTTGTCATCTATAAAGATAAAGTTAAACTGAGGTGGTTGGTTTTTGGTTTAAACTGGCAACTCACCCTTACAACACGAGATCAAAAAGAAAATTAAAATGGCAAACAACAGTGAGAATGAGTCAGATAATGATGATGTCTATGGACAATTGGTCGAACAAGGTACAAAACTGGTTGAAGAAGTAAGAGTGCTGAAACAACAATTGCAGAGATGTACCAAGCTTGGGTGAATGGACAGGCACCGCCCCCACTACCCACAGGGTCTTCAGATAACCTTCATAATGTGTCAGTTGCAAATCAAGTGCCCTCTCCCTAACAAGTAACTTATTATACCAACCTGGATTTAGTCCGAGCATTAACCTTCTCACTATCCCCAGTACATCCATTACACATCCTCCAATCGTACCCTTCAGAAATGACCTACCTATTGTACCCATTGTCCCTACTTTCACAGTTCCTCAATCGACTCTTGATCAAAAGTCGAACAATGATCCATAACTGAATGTTCATGATGCCCAACATTACTCTCCAGAACCGACTTTCAAGGTTCCATATTCATTTAAGCATACTCCTCAGAACATGTTCCCAGTTGACATCGAAAAACCCGACAAGAATATGGAACAGAGGAAATGACCAGAAAAATGAAGAGCTTGGAACAAACCATGAGAAACATACAGGGTTTGGGAGGCCATAAGAGTGTTTCGTTTAACGATCTATGCATATTCCCCCATGTCCATTTGCCACACGGCTTCAAGACCCCCAATTTTTGACAAGTATGATGGGCATGGTGATCCCGTTGCCCATTTGAAGAGGTATTGTAACGGAGTAAGGGGAGCAGGAGGCAAAGAAGAATTACTTATGGCTTATTTTGGGGAAAGTTTGACAGGAATTGCATCAGAGTGGTTCATAGATCAAGACATCTCACACTGACACGTTTGGAACGACATGGCTCAAGATTTTGTCCTACAATTTCAGTACAATATTGATATAGTCCCAGACCGATCCTCTATTGTCAACATAAAGAAGAAATCAACAGAAAGCTTTAGAGAATATGCAATCAACTGGAGAGAGCAGGCCACTAGGGTCAAACCACCAATGAAAGATGCATAAATGATTGACTATTTTCTCCAAGCTTAGGATCCTGATTACCTCCATTATATGTTGGCCGGCATTGGCAAACCTTTCACTGAGGCGATTAAGATTGGTGAAATAGTTGAGAATGGCATGAATTCGGGCAAAATTGTGAGTCAGACAGCCCTTAAGGCGACCACGCAAGCGGGTGAGGCAGTTTCAGAAATCGAAAAAAGAAAGAGGAAGGATCCATACAGGATGACAATGATAAAGTTTGCCTGGGTCTCAAGGATATTTTCTATGAGATCAATATGGTTCAAGTTGGTGAGGGTCCCAACCGTGCAAGTGTTCAAGTCATTGGTCCAGATACCTTTCTCAACAACTGGGAAGAAACTCCTCTTCCCATCAGGAAGGAGCCTTGGTAGTCTGTTTTGTAGCTTTTTCTGTATTTGGATTATTTTAAGGGTTGTAATCCAGATATTTTAGTTTAATTGCTTTGCTTTGATGTTAACCCTTCTATCCTTTCAAATTCAATGAAACGAAGTTCCATTTTCTTAGTAAAATTCTATATTTTCCTTTTCCTAATTTTTGTTAATTTCTTATCCTTTTCAGTATCGTTAATGGTGGCTTTAAAAACATGACATGCATGCAGAATTCATACTCAGATCTTAAAAAGCTGTCTAATCTCGAAATAATGAATCAAGAAGTTGAGATTCCCTCTCTCCTAATCATTGTTGAAGCAGGGATCGAAGACACTGACTAGGTCAAGTCTCGATTGGAACAGTTGAGTTTAATTGATGAAAAGTGTTTGGCGGCAGTTTGTTTTGGGTCATTTATACCAACAAAGAATGGAACGCGCTTACAACAAGAAAGTGCGCCCAAGAAAATTTGAGGTAGGACAACTTTTTTTGAAACGTATCTTTCCGCACCAGGAAAAGAAAAAGGAAAGTTCGTCCCAAATTGGCAAGGTCCTTACCTCGTCAATAAAGTATTATCATAACGAGCTCTACACTTGGCAGATATAAAAGGCAAGGTGACTGATATATCGGATGCAGTCAAGAGATACTATGTCTGACATAACTCTATTGGGGTATTTTTATACTTAGCATTCTCAGGTTGGGATGACGAAAGGCTATCATTCTCGCTACCCAAACACTGGTCAACCCTAGTTAGCCCTTTGAAGCCTTGTTTATATTATTTCTTTGTTTTCCCCTCATTTGGAACCGATGTACTTTATATTTTAAAAGAAAATTAAAATATATATATATATATATATCAAAATAAAAAAACAAGAAAAAAAGGCAAAAAAAAAAAAAAATTCATCAAAACAAGTTCACGTTAGTTGAACTAAGTCCAACCTGATTCCGAAAGGATACGTAAGGCGCCTCACTCTGGGGTTCGGTCACACCAAAACAAATATCCACATTTCCCAGTATTCAAAGAAACCGGGGCATGATTTTATTTTATTTTTCGACGGTTTTTTCGTCAAAATGGTTCCAAAAGTTGTAATTCAGTTTAATAGTTCTTTTTACCTTTCCCTTTTAAGACCTTCTGATCAACTTTCGAGAATGATAAGTTGGTATATTACGGTGATGCCTCAGCCATTGTAAAGAGAGAAAATAAAATGAGAGAGTCTTATTGGTGAAAACCCTCACGGGCACCATAAGGCAATAGTGAGTTGAGAGAAAGACAACTGAGAGAGGTCAATTGGTGAAAACCCACAAAGGACATCATTGATCGATTTAGGCCTTCATATATCCCTGCACAACAATGGTTAAGACAAAAAAATTCAGTTTCAAAGTGAAGTTTACAACGGATTTTTAGAATTAGACGGTTCAGATGGATCGGGCATCCAGTCCAAAGTGCATGTCATGTTCATTGAAAGGTACGCTTCATGATTAAGTTGTAATACATATTAGTTCACCTTCTTGTTTTCTATCGTACTATTCTTTTTGAGTCCTTTTCAGTCTAATTTCATCAAAGCAAAGCAAAGAAAAGACCGCAAAATTGGTTACAGTTTCCCTGTTATATGAAGCAAAACTTTCTGGGCATGAACAACATAAGCAAAGGCATAAAGCCATCTTTGATTTTCCCTGACGAGCAAAAGGCTTGAAGGGCTGAACAATGTGTCAAGGGTCAACAAAGGTTACTCAGTTAAAAGTTATTCTGGGAGCGAGGTTTTTTGCACCATAAACACAAATGGTAATAGGCGCAAAATAGTCAGGTTTTGATGTTGAGAAAGAAGATATCCAGAAAGTAATGACAGAATCTCCAGGCAATTTGTACGACCATCGACGGAGTCAATTTTTCTAACAAGTGTAATGGACGTAAGTTCAAGTCGCCCAAGAAATCAAGGCCACAAACTGACCACCATTTTAAAACTAACAAATTTTTCTTTGTTCAGAACATGAACAGAACAATTTTAGGAAACATTTCGTGGAAAGACGAACACCACCAAGTGAAGTTCTCAAATCCTTAGTTTTATTCTAATATACATGTAATCATGTTATTCTTAGTTTCATTATAGGGAATAAATACCCTATTGTCAACACAGGGTACCACATCCCCTTGTCGAATTATTTTTTGCCTACATAGGGTACAACATTCCCTAATAGAATCTTTGAGAGCCAACAACCTCATCTTATTTCCAACACAGGGTACTACGTTCCCTGGTTGCATTTCTTATTGCTAACATAGGGTACAACATTCCCTAGTAGAATCTCAGTGAGCCATGAGCCTCACCTTATGCAAACACAGGGTACTACATCCCCTGGTTGCATTTCTTATTGATAACATAGGGTACGACATTCCCTAGTAGCATCTCAGAGTACCACGAGCCTCACCTTATTTCCAACACAGGGTATTACATCCCCTGGTTGTATTTCTCATTCCTAACATAGGGTACGACATTCCCTAATAGCATCTCAATGAGCCATGAGCCTCACCTTATTTCTTACACATGGTACTACATCCCCTGGTTGTATTTCTCATTCCTAACATAGGGTACGACATTCCCTAATAGCATCTCAATGAGCCATGAGCCTCACCTTATTTCTTACACATGGTACTACATCCCCTGGTTGTATTTCTCATTCCTAACATAGGGTACGACATTCCCTAATAGCATCTCAATGAGCCATGAGCCTCACCTTATTTCTTACACATGGTACTACATCCCCTGGTTGTATTTCTCATTCCTAACATAGGGTACGACATTCCCTAATAGCATCTCAATGAGCCATGAGCCTCACCTTATTGCTTACACATGGTACTACATCCCCTGGTTGTATTTCACATTGCTAACATAGGGTACGCCATTCCCTAGTAGCATCTCAAAGTGGCACGTGAAACGTGCCACATTTTATTGTCAACATAGGGTACGACATTCCCTAGTAGCATTTCAGAGCGCCACAAGCCTCATTTTATGCAACATAAGGTATGACATTCCCTAGTAGCCTCCCGGAGTGCCACAAGCCTAATCTTATCGCCAACACATGGTACTACATCCCCTGGCTACGTTACTCTTTGCCAAAATAGGGTACGACATTCCCTAGGTACATCTTAGAGCACCATGATCCTCATTTTATTTCCAACATAGGGTACGACATTCCCTAGTAGCATCTCAGAGCGCTGCACGCCTTATTTTATTGCCGACACTGGGTACTACATCCCTTGGTTGTATTTATCATTGCCAAAATAGGGTACGACATTCCTTAGTAGCATCTTAGAGCGCCACGAGCCTCATTTTATTGCCAACATGGGGTACGACATTCCCTAGTAGCATTTCAGAGCGCCACAAGCCTCATTTTATGCAACACAGGGTACGACATTCCCTAGTAGCCTCCCAGAGTGCCACGAGCCTCATCTTATCGCCAACACATGGTACTACGTCCCCTGGATACATTAATCTTTTCCAAAATAGGGTACGACATTCCTTAGGTACATCTTAGAGCACCACGAGCCTTATTTTATTTCCAACATAGGGTACGGCATTCCCTAGTAGCATCTCAGAATGCTGCAAGCCTTATTTTATTGCCGACACATGGTACTACATCCCTTCGTTGTATTTCTCATTGCCAACATAGGGTACGACATTCCTTAGTAGAATTTTAGAGCGCCACGAGCCTCATTTTATTGCCAACATAGGGTACAACATTCCCTAGTAGAATCTCAGAACGCTGCAAGCCTTATGTTATTGCCGACACAGGGTACCACATCCCCTGGTCGAATTATTTTCTGCCTGCATAGGGTACGACATTCGCTATAGCGTCTCAGAGACCCATGAGCCTCATCTCATTGCCAAACACAGGGTACTACATTCCCTGGTTGCATTTTATTGCCTACATAGGGTATGACATTCCCTAGTAGCATCTTAAAGCGCCGCGAGCCTCATTTTATTGTCAACATAGGGTACTGCATCCCCGGTTGTATTTCTTATTGCTAACATATGGTACGACATTACCTAGTAGAATCTCAAAGTGCTACGTGACTCATCTTATTTCCAATACAGGGTACTACATCCCCTGGTTGCATTACTTTCTGCCAACATAGGGTACGATATTCCCTAGTAGCATCCTAGAGTACCTCGAGCCTCATCTTATCGTCAACACAGGGTACAACATCCCCTAGTTACCTTCCTTCTTATTAACACTGGGTATGCCATCCCCTATTATTATTATTATTATTATTATTATTATTATTATTATTATTATTATTATTATTATTATTATTTTTAAATGTGTCTTTTTCAATTCTTTATTCTGCAATCGCAAAGATAGTTTAATGTGTTTTCAATAACTCACAAAAATTTCCTAGTGCAAACTGGGGCAGGAAATTTTTGTTCGTTTTGTTTGTTTGTGATGGCTTGTAGGTTTTTCTGCAAGCACATATTTCAGTTCTTTCTAGAGAAAGTGGAACATTTCATCCCAATACCAGCCGCGACCAGCTTTGGCGTAATGATGCGGAGGCATATGGTCACGATCCATCTTTCCATCATCTGATCAAGAAACAAGCATGCAAGAATGTTTTATAGTCTGCTGCATCGACAACATCAAGTTTCAATCTAAAGTCGATGGGAGAAGAAAGTCAAGAATCAAGACAAGACTCCAGATAACATTTAGATAGGAATTTTGTAACTCTTAGATTTCAAGAGTATGTAATATCCTTTTCATTTTGAATTAATAGTAGGAACCGCGGATCGGAACCTTGACGGAACTTCGCTCGACTCTCCCTCTAAGAATACTCATCGCTCTTACCTGATTCCCTTATAACCCAGGATATGTAGGCTGCCTAAAACCAAGGCTCGGTCACACCTTTTTCTTTTATCTTCTTTTCCTTTTCAAATAATAGTGAGGTCAAAAATTAGTCACCGTGTTCATTTTCTTTGCCTGAAAACTCTTCATGTTTCCAAGAAAAGGGGGGTATGCTGTGAACAACTAATTTTTGACCACACCCAAATTCTATACTATTTTAGTGTAAATATTTTTTAGGTCTAATCTTAATATTTTAAATGCTTATCTTACTCTTAATAGGTTTTATTTAAGAAAATTAAAAACTACAAAAAATATTCACATTCTTAGAATATAAGATTTGTTCCTATGTTTAAATAGAAGAATACACACACACACACACACACACACACACACACTTGGTTTCTTCTAATTTAAATTTAAGTTATAGTAGTATTTTTTTTGTATTATTTAAACTTTAGTGTAAATAATGACTTTTCTTATTTATATAGTTTCTTTTTAAGTATAAAAGTAAGTTGGTTAGTATATATATATATATATATATATACATATATATATATATATATATATATATATATACATACATACATATATATATATATACATACATACATATATATATATATACATACATATATATATACTAAAAAATAAAATAACATCACACTTCCCCACTTCCCCACTTCATTGATGCCTCACCCCCACTCCTTCACATCCCTTCTCCATTTCCCCCACTCCTCAATATTAATCCACACTTGAGAAAGAGGGGGGAGGGGGAGGGGGGGACTGCTATCAAAAAAACAAATAAAGAACAAAAAAAAAAGACATAACGAAAAGAAAAAAGGAAAAAGGGCCGACAGAAGGAAATTGACGCAAGAACAACAAAAGGGATTAAAAACAAAGGAAAAGGAGATTAAGTATAAAAGTAAGTTGGTTAGTATATATATATATATATATATATACATATATATATATATATATATATACATATATACATATATATATATATATATATATATATATATATATATATATATATATATATATATATATATATATATATATATATATATATATATATATNCCACACTTGAGAAAGAGGGGGGAGGGGGGGACTGCTATCAAAAAAACAAATAAAGAACAAAAAAAAAAGACATAACGAAAAGAAAAAAGGAAAAAGGGCCGACAGAAGGAAATTGACGCAAGAACAACAAAAGGGATTAAAAACAAAGGAAAAGGAGAAAGTACCAAAAGAAGAAACTGACGCAGGGAAAAATAAAAGAAAAATAACGTTGAAAGAAGAAGAAAGAAAGAGCAAAGATTGTTATTTAAAAAAAAAGATTTCTGGTGAGCTAAGAAAAGGAGGTTTCTATTCGTGGATTTTGACTTGAGGTTGTTGTTTCTTTGTCCGGTCATATTTAGCGAATTGGATTTAAGCTGTAACATATTTCTTATAAGACTATAACGACCCGATAGGTCATTTTGAGTTCTAGCGCGTCGTTCAGCGGGTTGAAGTCGTGAGCAGCTCCGTTTCAGGTATTCTGACCCGTGGGCGTGGTCGGAATTGAATTTCAGGAAGTTTAGAATTGATTTGGAAAGGAAATTCTCATCTCAGAAGCCTTAAGTTAGAGAAATAAACTAAGATTGAAATTTTGAGTAAACGATCTCCGAATCAGGATTTGAAGGTTCCAGCAGGTTTGTATGATGATTTCGGACTTGGGTGTATGTCTGGATCGAGTTTTGGATAACTCAGAAGCGTTTCGGCGTATATTATGGAAGTTAACAATTTAGAAGGATTTCATGAATTTGGGCTTGAAGTGCATATCAGTGAGGTTGATGTCCGTTTGGGATTCCAAATCTGGGAATAGCTCCGCATGGTGATTCTGGAATTGGGAGCCCAATCGGAAGTTAATTTGGATGTCCGTAGGTCATTTTGGAGTCATTTGGCTAAAGATAGAAATTTGAAGGTTTTTGGGAAATCTGACCGGGAGTGAAAGTTTTGATATAGCGGTCGGAATGAGATTCTGGAAGTTGGAGCAGGTCTGTAGTGTTGAATATGACTTGTGTGCAAAATTTGAGGTCAATCGGGCGTGATTTGATACGTTTCAGCGTCAAATGTAGAAGTTGGAAATTCTAAGTTCTTAAAGAATTGGATTTGAGTGCGATTCGTGATTTCGGCGTTGTTTGATGTGATTTGAGGGCTCGAGCAAGTCTGTGTCATGTTTTGGGACAGGTTGGTGTGATTGGACGGGGTCCCGGGGGCCTCGGGTGGATTCCGGGGGGTTGTCGGATCAAGAATTGAAGTTTGAAGAAGTGAAGCTTGCTTTCATCTGGTGTAATCGCACCTGCGAGGCTTTGATCGCAGGTGCAGAGCCGCAG
Organism: Nicotiana paniculata; assembly: GCA_005239505.1. Classification (NCBI taxonomy): domain Eukaryota; kingdom Viridiplantae; phylum Streptophyta; class Magnoliopsida; order Solanales; family Solanaceae; genus Nicotiana; species Nicotiana paniculata. Next base: position 36,345 of record ML329680.1, read on the forward strand.
GTGCGAGATTTTGGGTCTAGAGCTGAGGGATCGCAGGTGCGTAAGTTTGGTCGCACCTGCAGTATCGCAGGTGCGAAGAGGGATCGCAGGAGCAGGATTTTTGCTGGGCTGAGTCAGAGCCGCACCTGCGATGGATTTTTCGCAGGAGCGGCTATTGGACCGCAGGTGCGAAAAGGTGCCTGGGCAGAATGTTATAAAAATCGGGTTTGTGCCATTTCTCTTTCATTTTTTATTTGGTTGAGATGATTTTGGAGAGATTTTCAAGGGGGATTTCACCAAACATCAAGAGGTAAGTGATTCATTCTCATTTCCAAGTTGAATACAAGATTATATGCATGGATTAGATATGGAAATTGTGGAAATTGGGGTTTTTGAAAAAAAAAAAACCTAGAAAGTGTAAATTTCGATTTTAGCCACAAATTTGAGCATGAATATTGGAGTAAATTATGTATTTGAGTTAGTAAGGCTATGGGTAGAATGTATCTTCGAGAAATTTCGGATTCCGGATACGTGGACCCAAGGGCATTTTGGTCATTTCTCCGAGCGGGGTTGGGAAAGTATATAATCTGCATTTGTTGTGAGTATTAGGATGAATTTTCATTGCTTTGTCATTTATGTGGTAGTTTCGGAGCGTTATGCGTCCGTTGGAGTCATCGGAAGGGCTTGGAAGCTGGTGTTGGAATTTCAGAGCGAGGTAAGTCTCCTTTCTAACTTTGTGAGGGGGAATCGTCCCCCTAGGTGAATAAATTCAGTACATGCTATTATCTTCGGGGGATATGTGTATATCTGTAACCCTGCCCGTAATATTAAACTGCTGATATGACCGAAACGTAATTGAATGTTTAAAGAAAAGCTAGAGTTCTTATTGTTAACCTTCTAAAAAGAGAATTGTTTCCGCTGTGAATATATGTATACTAGGACTGGATTGTATTATGGAGTATCACTACACTTGACAAATGAGTTTCAAAAACAAAGATTTCAAAACCTATATTTCATGTATCTTTTAATAAAGATCTTACCACTTTCCTGAGAAAAACGGTTTCTTGATAAAATATGAGTTTATTGTGTGGATATGTGTAACTTTGGGTGTCTGAGTCGCTTGAGTGATTCGCGAGCAGGAAGACCCCGTATTTGTGTGTGTATTCTTATGAGCACCTGATTCGCATGTATGATTCGCGAGCAGGCTAGCCGTATTATGTTAACCACGCCGCATGACCGCGAGCGGGGCAGATAGATGCATCTATGGTTCGAGCCGGTCGACCTCTCGGCAGTGCACAGTTTATTATTGTTGGTCCGCGCCGTTCGACCCTTGGCATTGCCTGAGCATGATATTTGCTGCGTAGTTGTTATGATATTTTCCTGGTTATTGGCCTGAAATGTTAAATTATCGATTGAAATGACAAAGACTTAAAGTTATTAAAAAGACTTTTGGAAGAAGTTTTTCCTGCCGTTGATTTATTATTATTTTATTAAATCATCATGTTGATTAATTTTTAATATGACAAAGATATAAAGTGTTAAATGTGAACGAAATTGAAGGATGTTTAAATCCTGTTTTATATACTGCCTATGATAAAATCATGCTTAGTGTCACTCCTAAATATTTTAAATGGACCTTTAGTAAGTGTCTAATTTGACCTCTCGTCACTACCTCTCTGAGGTTAGGTGGACGACTTACTGAGTACACGTTGTTTTTGTACTCATACTACACTTGCTGCGTATTTTGTTGCACAAGTACCTACATAGCATAGTGATTGATTTGGAGACTTGGACGGGCTGCATCATCCGGAGGCGTTCCGCAGCTGACAGAGTCCCCCTACCGTATTATTATCATTTTAAATCCCTTTTCCAAATTGTATTTCAGACAAGCATTGTAGTATTTGTAAAATTCTTAGAAATTGCTCATGTACTTGTGAGACCGGGTTCTGGGATATGTATTGGGATATAAACGTTTAAGTGAAATCTTTAGATCACTATTTTTAAATAACAGAACTCTATTTGCTTTCGTATTTTAATTGACGAAAATTTATTTATTTGATTATGAAATGCAAGAAAAGGTAACGATTTCGAAAAATGTTAAAACATGAATGTATTTCAACTAATTTAAGGATTTAGCTTGCTTGACAGTGGTGTTCGGCGCCATCACGACCTTAGGAATTTTGGGTTGTGACAAAGACTACTGGAGCTCTTTTACTAAGGTCCGTTCTATCCAACTTTTTTTTGTTTCAAATACTTTGCTTACGTGTATATGATATGCCGTACGTCTTTTGTGAGAATGAAATTTACTGTTTGATTTATTTGACTGTTGAGATTTTTTTATTTAAATACATAAAATTGATAGAACACAATATTTAAGTGTTAGTTTCTTAAAGAAGGATTCATGATCACTTTCTTTATTAAAAAACTTGACATAGCGGGATTGGTATGGATTTAAGTTATTAATATTTAGTAAAGTCTTGAAAATAATTGGATTGTATTTACTGTTTGTATGCTTAGGTTACACATATCTTATATTAGCATGTTGTCTTATTTTATCTACTTTATAGTTAATTAGTTGATTTTATCTTAAGTCTTTGTGTGATAATAATAGTCAGTAGAAGAAATCCAAGGCGTCATAGACTGTGATAAGTAAAATTAGCAAGTTGATCCATATCATATAGTGAAGCCTTTTAAGACAAATAGTTTTAAGTACTAAAACTGTACAAGTTATTTATTTTTAGACGTGTCTCCACAGATTTATTCCAGATCTTACAACAATCTCAGATTTGTTTGTAAAAAAAAAAAATAATTCATTCAAATAACTAGCATAATTTAGGCACGTGTTAAATCAAATTATCACGATTATGTATACGTCCACGTGACATAATTATGATTTTCCAAGCTAAAGGCAACGTACGTGTTCGCGCGACTTTGACCAAACAATCTTAATAATAATAAAATGTTATTAATTGTGTACACGTTCACGTGACATGGGTCTTTTAAAAAAAAATGAATACTCGTAGAAATACTTTAGACGCGTTTTAAATATTAGCACATGTGTTCATACCCGAACCTTGGATTGATATGATTAAATAATAAAAGGATCATGTGCGCATTCCGCGTCTCGATGCCTTTAGATTTAAAATAATTATGTTATAACCATGTGTACATTCCGTATCTTGGTTTAACATTTAATTTCAAAGATTTACCTTGTGTGCGTTTTGTATCCTGGTGAACACAATTAATATAAATACAATAATTAACTAAGCTGTAATAAATAAGCCTTAATCAATAAAATACAAGAATAACTAAAAATTAATTTAAGCCTTACATCAGTCAATAAAAGCGACCGCGCTAGAACCACAAGACTCGAGGAGTGCCTTACACCTTCCCCTCGGTCAACAAAATTCCTTACTCAGACTTCTATTTTCATAGACAGAAATTAAGGGTCAAACCTTCCTTTTGAAAGGGGATTCAAATAAAAGGTGACTTGGAACACTAAAACTTGATTCCAAGTGGCGACCCTAAATAATAAATAATCCCTTTTCAAAACGTCACTTTAATTGGAAAAACTCTTCTAACTCAACCTCGTAATAGGGTTACGTGGCATAAAAAGAGGTGTGACAGTGCACATTTCTCCTTATTTCATTAGTTCCACTCAAAATCCAAACCAACCACCCCACACTTTAACTTTTACAAAGTTTATAACAATTCAAGTGCTCATAAGAGGTGAAAAGGTTTAAATAGATGATTAATTCAAATAAATGGGTAAGGCTTGTAACGTGGTTGCCAAAGAAACATGATTACAGGCTCAAAGGGGTTAACTACAATACGTAACAATTAGGCAGGTAAACTATATATATTTGGCTCAACAAAGAAACGCCTATATCACTTCCAAGACTGAACAAAACTACTATTTCACTTTGCAAACACACGGGGTAAGTTCTAGAGATCAAATGCAATGCACAAAATAACATGAAAACCTCACGCACACATGGAACATAACTCACTTAGGATTTGGCTCATCAAGACACTCTAGTCAAAGAAGTTAAGCAAATTTAAGATAAAACAATTTAAGGTAACTTATACAAGAGTCAAAAATTGAGCCTAAGCGTCACAACCAAAGTGCTCACTATTTTCAAGGCATAACAAAGTGAAGAGATATTGCTCCGATTCAATTCACCTCACAGTGGCTCCTACTCCTAAAAAAAATAAAACTACCTACACTCGGTTCAAACAAAACCCTTGGAAAAGAACCGCGGCACAAAGAAAAACCAAGGGGAAATTACTACACTGCCTACAAAGAAAACCTTCAAGAAACTGTCTAGGAGATCCATAGTCGGGAATAGTCTAATTTCTCAAAAAAAAAATTGATTTTTTTTACAGCTACACAACTACTACACAACTACGAAATCACAAATAAGAAGTTAACTTTTTTTTTCTACATCATGCTAATCATCTAGAGAATTCTCCCACCCCACACTTAGTTCTCACCATCTAACTCGCTTTTGCACTCTCCGATGACTTTGCTTCCTATTCTTATAATCTTGAAAAACAAAAACAAATACTACAACAATAACAAGAAAAAATATAAATAAAAGAAAACAGTAAATATGGGTTGCCTCCCAACTAGCGCCTGATTTAACGTCGCGGCACGTTACCATCACTTTCACCACTTTTCCTTCCACTTTGAGGATATGAATTGTGCCCCCAATTTTACATCAATTTTTCTGTCACGTTCCTGGGGTGGTGGTGTGAATCAAAAGAACCAAGTAAACAATGTCGCGTCTTGCACTTCTTGGCCTTTAAGTGAGGGATATCGTTTTATCTCCTTGGTATGGAAAATTTCAAGATATAAACACTTTGTTCCTCATCTATTGACTCCTCCATATGATAAAATGGATCAATTCCCATGTCACCAACCAAACACAATATTGAAAAGTGTTTAGAATGAGGTCCAATACGCTCCAACTCCAAAATTGCATTGTTTTTGACATCCTCTATTTTGCACTCTTCATCAACCTTGACATCATTAATAATATTTTGGTCGAATAGTTGGAATTCCTCTTTCCACTTCAAAAGCTGGCCAGTATCAACAAAAATTGGTTGTAGGGCATCAGATGCCTCAACCTTTTTATTCAATTGAGCCTGCAGGTCATGGATATCTGAGCCAAATTGGTCTATTTCTTGCATGAGCTCAGTTCTTCCTTCTATCAGTTGTTCTGTCATATTTGAAAGACCATCGCGAAGAAACTCATGAGATTTTATCAGTTGAGCTTGTTCCTCTTGCCAAAATTGGCTCACTATATCTGCTTCTTCAAAGTAATCTTCTTGTGGGAACTCGCTCTCTTCGTCTAGTTGAGGTTCTTCTTGGAAATTAGCCATTAATTCGTCCAATCTATCCTGGAGTCTTTTTATCGGTAAGGCGTCAAGAACTTGTTTCTCGACCACTTGCCTCATAATGTCCTGTTTCTCGGCTGCCACTTGCCTCATCATGTCCTGTTGCTCGGCTTCCACTTGCATCATCATGTCCATAATACGCGCGACCTGTTCCATATCCTCCACTTCCTTGATCCTATTAAACTCATAAACATTATTAGAAACATCACAATAAGATCTCTGAGAAGGATAATAAGAATTAGGATAACCATCCCAATGGCCACCTTGACAACCATACACATTACAAATATTCCACCCATCAGATTGAGATTCACAATTTTGCCACAAGTGTGGTCTTCCACAATATGGACATGGATCACCAAAATAAGAATAACCAATATTCTACCAATTCTCATTCCAAGATTCCATGCCAACAAAGATAATAAATATTAAACTAAGATAAAAATTTAAAAACTTGAATAGTCAAAGAGTAAAAATCTAATCTAGTAGAGTAGTTAATTTCCAAGTCCCCGACAATGGCGCCAAAAACTTGTTGCTCCCAAACGCACATGCAAGTATACGTGGTCGACAAGTAATATAGAATTGTAAGTTCAGATATCGTACCCACGGGGGCTTGTGATTAACTATCAACTAAATTAAACCCAAATAATTAATATATTCAAGCGATTTTCTAAAGTGTGATTATTTAACTAAAATTAATCTAGAGTAACAAATTAAGAAATTAAATAAAACAATGACAAGCTTAAGGATGAATTCAATATGAGTAAATATTCTAGAGTTATGGGTTAGCTAACAATCCTGTTGAGTTTTCCACTTAAATCGTCTAATTAATTTATCTGATTTATTGGTTGACATGGTTAATACTGCTCGTAGCCTTCTCCCGAAGTACTATTCGCCTATTCAAGCTAATATAACGCTTATATTCTTATGGAATTAGAATTAACAAGAACTCATTAATAATTCTTGTATAGTAACCAAGCAAGGCGATTAGCTATATTCCTATCCTATACCCCCCCCCCCCCCCCCCNCAATTCAAGCTTCAAACTACAACGTTCATGTAGCACCAAAAACTCTAGAACTAATAAACTATGAAATTAAGAGAAGAGAAAAAAAATTAGTTAAAAGCCTCCCCAAGCAGGGTGTGTGTTCCCCCACGTGAATTCTTGCCTCCGGTCGCAAAACTCCCTTCAGAGTGGCATTTTTGGGTCTATTATGTAATGACTCGGCCAGTCGTTTTGAGCTCTAGCACGTTGTTCAGTGGTTTAAATTCATGAGCAGTTCTATTTTAGGTATTATTTCGTAGGCATGGTCGGAGTTGAATATCAGGAAGTTTGGAGTCAAATTGGAAAGAAAATTCTCATTTCAGAAGCCTTAAGTTGGAGAAATTGACCAAGATTAGAATTTTGAGTAAACGACCTCTGAATCAGGATTTGAAGGTTCCTGCAGGTTCGTATGATGATTTTGGACTTGGGCATATGCCCGGATCGGTCTTTGGATAACCCGGGAGTGTTTCGGCGTATATTGTGGAAGTCGGCATTTTGAAGGAATTTTCTAAGTTTGGCTTGAAGCGCATTTCAGTGATATTGATGTCCGTTTGGGATTCCAAGCCTGGGAATAGCTCCGTAATGTCAAATATGACTTGTGTGCAAAATTTGGGGTCAATCGGACGTGATTTGATAGGTTTCGACATCAGAGGTGGAAGTTTGAAATTTCAAGTTCATAAAGTTTGAGTTTTAGTGCGATTCGTGATTTCGGCGTTTCTTAATGTTATTTGAGTCCTCGAACAAGTCTGCATTATGTTTTGGAACAGGTTGGTGTAATTGGACGGGGTCCCGGGGGCCTCCGGTGGATTCCGGGTTGTTAATAGATCAAATTTGAAGTTAGAAGAGGAGCTGGGTTGCTGGTGTCTGGTGTGACCGCACCTGCGAGGATTTGGCCGCAGGTGCGAAGCTTTGCTGGGAGTGCAGGTGCGATAAAATTTCCGCACCTGCGAAGGTGCAGATGCGGACAATGGGTCGTAGTTGAAGATCCGGCTGGAGGAGAAGGAAGCTGCAGGTGCGGGCTCTTGGGCTCCGCAGGTGCGAAAAATGGCCTGGGCAGAATGTTTTAAAACCGAGATTGTTGGCCATTTATCTTATATTTCTCATGGATGGGCCGATTTTACAGGAGCTTCAAGAGGGATTTTCATCATGCATTACTAGGTAAGTAATTTCTTTATGCTTTTAAGTTAAATACAAGGTTTATGCATGGGTTAGACATAGAAATTAGTAGGAGATTGGGAAATCTTGAAGAAAACCTAGAAATTTGTATTTGGATTTTTAGCCACGAATTTGAGCATGGAATTTAGAGTAAATTTTATATTTGAGTTAGTAAGACTATGGGTAGGGTATATCTTTGAGAAATTTCGAAATCTAGGCACGTGCGCCCGAGGGCATTTTGGTCAATTCACTGAGCAGAGTTGGGAAAGTATATAATTTGAATTTGTACGAGTATTAGAATGAATTTTCATTGCTTTACCCGTTATTTGGTAGTTTTGGGGCATTGTGCATCCACTGGAGTCGTCGAAAGGGCTTGGAAGCAGGTTATGGGATTTTGGAGCGAAGTAAGTCTCCTTCCTAACTTTGTGAGGGGGAATTGTCCCCCTAGGTGAACTAATTAAATATGTGCTATTATCTTCGGGGGCTACGTACGCACGAGGTGACGGGATTCTGTGCGTAGCTACTAATATGCTTATGTCCGGGTAGTCTAGGACCCACAAGCATGCCTTACCGTTGTACTTGTGATCTTGCCAGTAATATTAGACCGCTAATACGATCGAAATAGTAATTGAATATCTAAGGAGACTAGAGTTCTTTTTCTTAATGATCTAGAAAGAGAATTGATTTTCTCCGTGGATAATTGTATACCTGATAAGGTTATATTATTGGATATTATTAAACTTGGCAAACGAGTTTCAAAACAAAGATTTAAAATTTATTTTTCATGTTCCTTTAAGAAGAATTTTACCACTTTCCTGAGTAGCTGCTTTCTTGATAAAATACGGATTTATTATTTGAATATGTGTACACATGAGCACCTGAGTTGCATGTATGATTTGCGAGCAAGTTAGCCTTATTATTTTTTTTTATGTTGACCGCGTCGCATGATCGATTCGCGAGCGGGGAAAAATAGATGCATCTATGGTTCGAGCCGTTCGACCCTTCGGCAGTGCACATTTTATTATTGTTGGTCCGCTGTTCGACCCTTGGCATTTCTTGGGCATGATAATTGCTGCGTATTTCCTGTGATTTATACATGTTTATCGGCCTAAGAAAATTCTTAATTTCCAGTTAAAAAGAAGAAGAGTTTATGTGGAAAATGTGAAATAAGTCTTATGTTCTTATCCCTGATTATTATTTAAATTGTCAATTGAAATGACGAAGGTGTTAAAGTGTTAAATATAAGAAGAACTGTTATTTCCTTATCCCTGATATTTTAATAAATTGCCTATGACATTCATGCTCAGTGTCTCACTTGATTATACTAGATTGACCTTTAGCAAGTGTCAAATCGACCTCTCGTCACTACCTCTCTGAGGTTAGGCAGGATACTTACTGAGTACACATTTTTTTCGTACTCATGCTACACTTGATGTGCATTTTTATTGCACAGGTACTTTCACAGCGATGTGGCTGGTTTGGAGACTTAGGCGAGCTATATCATTCGGAGGCGATCCGCAGCTGACAGAGTCTCCCTCGTATTGTATTCATTTTTTTTTTAAATTTCATTTTCCAATTTGTATCTCGGACAAGCTTTGTAATGATTGTATAAATTCTTAGAAATTGCTTATGCACTTGTGACACCGGGTTTTGGGATGTGTATAGGATGTATTTTATAAAAAATAGAATATTAAACTGTTGTATTTACTTAACGAATTTTATTTAGTTATTTCGTAATAAGTTAAAGGTAATGATTTCAAAAATGTTAAAATAGGAATTTATTTCAACTAATTAATGATTGGCTTGCCTGACGATGGTGCCACACCATCACGACCTTAATAGATTTTGGGTCGTGACAACATGGTATCAGAGCACTAGGTTCCGTTAGGTCTCACGAGTCATGAGCAAGTCTAGTAGAGTCTTGCGGATCGGTACATAGGTGTCTGTACTTATCTTCGAGAGGCTACAGGGCTGTTAGGAGTACTTCCCTTATTAATTCCTCATCATGCGATTTGATTCCTTTAAGGCTTATTCCTATGCTTATTCCTACTCAATCTTACGCGTCGCGAAGCGCTTGCTATGAATCAGGAATTTGAGGAATTGAAATGGTGCTACGGATATGATGCGAGATGTTTTCCATGTGTAATTGGTTGGGGCTGTTTTTGTGGCCCTGCGGAAGGTTAATATGTTGTTTCAGCTCAGTAGATGTGTTTCTGAGAGCCTTAAGGCTATGCTCAGGTAGTGATGATGCTTACGATTGGTTATTGTGCGATGTCGATATGATGATAGGATGCTTGCCCATATGTTGGGGGTGATGAATGGCTTGAAGGGAGGTCTTCTCAGGGCGTGATTTCAAGATTGCAGCATTTTAGTTCCGGCAGGGGAAAGGCATTTGGACTATAAATGGTCAGGTTTTGGATTGATAAAGTAGTAAGACTTGGTGTTTTCAAGTAAGGTGAGATATTCACTTGTGATGTGAAATGGTTTTCATTGATCGAATGGAATGTGTTAAATCTGTCGGTGCTATAGTTTCTTCAGTTGCATTAGGACAGAGTGTTGTGAAGTAGTATTGAAGAAGCGGTTTTTAGAGATCGTGGTACGTGGTGGTACATGACTGAATAGTTAATTCTAATGAAGGCAGATCGAGATAAATGATCTTCGGAGAGTTTGAAGTCGTGGCGAACTGCTGGATTAAGAGCTACAGAGAATGATATTGAATTAAGGAAGCAATTGGGCAGCATACAACGAAGGAAGACGTGAGAAGTGCTAGGCGGTGGTTCCCTTTTCTAAAAGGTCAGGTGTAAGGAACGAAAATCGGGCAGTTGTTTAAAGGAATGAGATTAACAAGGGGGAGAGTGGCAGTGTAGCACAGGAGTTCAGTGGTAAGATAGCTGCCTACCTTGAGGGAAGGTTTGAGAGTTTTAGTGGATGGTGATTGGTCGACGATCTTAAGTTGAAATGTGGGTTATTTCGACGGAAGGTTGGGTACAACAAGGAGGAGTCGTTAGAATGAAGAAGGATGCAATGTGGCGGTGAATCTGAAGATGTTGTAGCGCATATAGTAGATGTCCATGAGGAGCGCACGGACTGATAAAGTTGGTGAATGAGAATATGCTTAGGATGGGATATTAGTGTTCTAGAGGGTGTGCAGTACCGCATCGTTGGAAGGTGTCAGTTGGTGATTTCCACAGGTGGGTTATCTCCTGTGAGTAGGTTAGCGGTTGTGTGGTTGGCAAGTCTTTGTGAGGGGTTCTAATGGCTATTCGATAGGAGGCAGAATGTGTGAATGATGCTAGAGAATTTGAGTATTTCGGGAGTTCTAACAAGAGAATTTGGAAGAATTGGACGGATTGGTTGAGCAAGATTATGTTAACAAAGGAGAAAGGGATCTCGGCAGGGTCTAGAGTGGTGCAAGGAGTAGCTTCGAGCTAAGTGGGGGAGTCCCACCACCTGCAGTTGGGTTGCAGGATTGTGTTATCATAGGTTGCGGATTGTCGGCGTGTTGGCAAGTTATTTCAGCTAAGCGGAAAGGAGTAAAATGGTGATCGTGCGTGGGATTTGATAAAGGTGTGCAAAATTTGGCCTTGTTGGACCAGGGTTAGGCTTTGAAAGATTCAGAATTTATGCTTAAGGCATAGGCGAGTTGTAAGGGTAGTGACTCAGTCACGTGTTTCATTGAAAAGGGTGTTAGTGTGCTAGGAGAGCCTTGGAGTTGATTGTATTCGGGACGAGTCAGAGTGGGTGACTCTCAATAGCAGTCCTAGTGAATTCAAAGTTAAGAATGCGGCGTTTAAGGGTTAAAGGAAGCCGTATGATCAAGAATTGAGCTTTTGCAGCATAATTTCAGAGAAGGGGAAAATGATGGAGTGTTCTATGTTATTTTCAGCATTCAGGGTAGTATTGGAGGAGTGAGAGAAATAAAATCCGGGTTGTAGAAAGATTATCAGGAGGGTATGAGATGGGTTGCGCGATTTAGGCAGCCTGGTCTCGTGAATCAAGGTCACTCGGGATGGGTGAGGGTTGAGTCTGCTATGAGTTAAAGGAAGTTACTATTATTCCTGAGGCAATTAAAGATGATTAAAAGAAGATACGTTGATTAGCCATGGTTGAAATGGCACATTTACGGCAGTGATCAGTTCCTTCGATGTGATTAAGTTATGCATGTGGTTTGTGCTGGTGTGTGCGAGGTTTGTCGGCCGTCGTAATAGATTTCATGTGGGATAATTTGAGTGCTATGGCCTGTCAGGTGTAGGAAGATCCTGGAAGGGTTATGGTGGTATAGACCACTACTTAAGGATTTGCATGTTGGGTGATTGTGTGAATTCACTCGTGTGTTGAGATGGTACTCTTGAATTGAGTTAAGTAAAAGGTTTCTATATGATGAAGTGTTCACCCTATTAGTGGTTCAGAAGTTATGATGGAATTATTGTGCTATCTCATATTGGCATGTTAGGTGCGGTAAGCAGTATGTAACTGGGAGTAAGAATCGAGATTGCGGTTTGGTGTTAACAAGGATGTCATGAGCTCGGATGAGCATGAAAAAGTGATTTGAAAGTCCAGAGTAAGCTGGTGTTATCTTCAGTGTCACCTGAGATTGATATTTGGTGAAAGAGGCTTTGTACCCTGGTCATGGGTTCTTGATGTGTTTTGCAGTATTAGTGTGGTCGGTGATGCGGAGGTGCAGACTTGTTACCTGGTGTGGAAGGTCGTGGGAGCGTAACCACGAGAAGATTACATAAGTGTGACATGTAGTCACTTAATGGATTGAAGATTTGGACTGAGCATAAAGAAGTGCAATATTGCTTATTTGAGAATTTATGCCTGGAAGGCGTTCAGTTCATTTGGTTGTGGAGTGTGGGGTGTTTGTCCCGGCTATGATGGTTGTTCTCGCATATTATGAGAAAAGTGGGTTAATATGGACCCAGGTAAAGCTATTAGCTTAGTTTGGTGCGATCAAGGTAGACTCGATGTTTGTGGATGGATTTAAATATGATTATGGGCTCCGTATGAGCCAGGCATGTTTATTTTAGTAGAGCGCACTTCATGGAAAGGTATTAGAAAAGCAGATGTTGTTCTGTCTTCGTCAAATTCATGTGATAATATGATCGTGCCATGTGAGTTGTGAAACGGCTTGATAATTTCTTATGTGTTGAGATCTCCGCGTAGTGATGATGTTACGTGAGCAGGACAACTCTTGAAATTCAGAGTGTATATATATCGCACCTCAGTTGTGCTTGAGTTTTGTAGCATATGGCTTTATTAGTCTCCCCAGGATGGTATTATGCACTTAGCGTGCTTGTGACCGATATTCAGTAATTTGCAATAGTGAGCAATTCAGCTTCATATATATTTCCTTATGTGAATTTTATGTTATTTGGATCGGGTTGCACGCTGCAACAATGTGATGATGAGTAAGGTTACTATATTTATTTTTCTTATGTTTTACTTCCTATTTTCTGAGTAAAGTTCATATTAGTTGTGTGAGTTGAGTAGTCCCTTCCTGAGTCATTTCTTATTTATCATGTTCGAGTTATGGCCTATTGGCGCGATGTGGTATCATGTGAGACTGTTGGTCATGTTTGGGGTGATTTGTTGTTTGAACAGTTCATACCGGGTGAAACGAGATTATTGGATCAGGGATCAGCGCGATAAGATTATGCGAAATATATTAAAGTAAAAATACCATTATTTGGTTCATAATGAGGTGATGATTCTAGTCAAGAGGAGATATTCAATGATTTTTAACTCGGCAGTTGATTATGAATTTCTACACATCTCCTCTGTTGTGGTGGTATCGTCAGCATTATAGCAGGATGTGTGTATATATATTGTAAGATGCATTGGGAGCATCAGATTCGTGGAATTTTGGTTGTTAAGGTCTAGGGAATGTCATGGTGGTTCGATGATGAATTATGCGGTGTATGGCGCTAAATTCAGCNGGGGGGTGTCATTGTGGTCAGATGATGAATTATGCAGTGCATGGTTCTAATTCAGCAAGGGTATGCAGTCATTCTCTGGTATGTCGTGTGGTAGTTTATGGCATTTATATATTGGAACTAGGCCTGGCAGAGAAATTTCAGTTGTTGGAACTGGATTCTGAGCTTATTATATGGGTAAAAGAAGAAATCTTCAGATTTGATCATGCTAATGTACTCAATTGGGTTGTGGTAGCACGGGCAGGTGCACGAGGTGTTAAACAGTGATGTTAGATAACTCCAGAGCAGTTCTTAGCACGTTCGAGGACGAATGTCTGTTTAAGTGGGGGAGAATTTAACGACCCGACCGGTCATTTTGAGCTCTAGCGCGTCCTTCAACGGTTTAAAGTCACGAGCAGATCCATTCCAGGTATTATGACTCGTAGGCATGGTCGGAGTTGAATTTTGGGAAGTTCGGAGTCAAATTGGAAAGAAAATTCTCATTTCAGAAGCCTTAAGTTGGAGAAATTGACCAAGATTGGAATTTTGAGTAAACGGCCTACGAATCAGGATTTGAAGGTTCCTGTAGGTTCGTATGATGATTTCGGACTTGGGCGTATGTCCGAATCGGGCTTTGGATAACTCGGGAGTGTTTCGACGTATATCGTGGAAGTCGGCATTTTGAAGGAATTTCCTGAGTTTGGCTTGAAGTGCATTTTAGTGATATTAATGTACGTTTGGCATTCCGAACTTGGGAACAGCTCCGTATGGTGATTCTGGAATTGGGAGCGCGATCGGAAGTGAATTCGGATGTCTGTAGGTCATTTTGAAGTCATTTGGCTAAAGATAGAAATTTGAAGGTTTTTGAGAAATCCGACCGGAAGTGGAAATTTTGATATCAGGGTCGGAATGCGATTCCAAAAGTTGGAGCAGGTCCGTAATGTCGAATATGACTTGTGTGAAAAATTTGGGGTCAATCGGACGTGATTTGATAGGTTTCGGCATCAGAGGTGGAAGTTTGAAATTTCAAGTTCATAAAGTTTGAGTTTTAGTGCGATTCGTGATTTCGGCGTTGTTTGATGTGATTTGAGGCATCAAGCAAGTCTGCATTATGTTTTGGAACAGGTTGGTATAACTGGACGGGGTCCCGGAGGACTGGGGTGAATTCCGGGTGCTTAACAGATCAAATTTGAAGTTAGAAGAGGAGTTGGGCTGCTGGTGTCTAGTGTGACCGCACCTGTGAGGATTTGGCCGCAGGTGCGGCTATGGCGCCGCAGGTGCTAAGATTTGCTGGCTTGGCTGGGAGAGCAGGTGCGATGAATTTTCTGCACCTGCGAAGGCGCAGATGCGGACAATGGGTCGCAGGTGCGGATTCGGATGGAGGGGAAGGAAGCCGCATGTGCGGGCTCTTGGGCGCACCTGCAGAAGCGCATGTGCGAAGAGCTTATCGCAGGTGCAAAAAATGACCTGGGCAGAATGTTTTAAAACCGAGATTGTTGGCCATTTCTCTCATATTTTTCATGGATGGGGCGATTTTAGGGGAGCTTCAAGAGGGATTTTCATCATGCATTACTAGGTAAGTAATTTCTTCATGCTTTTAAGTTAAATACAAGGTTTATGCATGGATTAGACATAGAAATTAGTAGGAAATTGGGAAATCTTGAAGAAAACCTAGAAGTTTGTATTTGGATTTTTAGCCACGGATTTGAGCATGGAATTTAGAGTAAATTGTATATTTGAGTTAGTACGACTATGGGTAGGGTATATCTTCGAGAAATTTCGGAATCCGGGCACGTGGGCCCGAGGGCATTTTGGTCAATTCACTGAGAGGAGTTGGGAAAGTATATAATTTGGATTCGTTACGAGAATTAGAATGAATTTTATTGCTTTTCCCATTATTTGGTAGTTTTTGGGCGTTGTGCATCCATTGGAGTCGTCGAAAGGGCTTGGAAGCCGGTTATGGGATTTCGGAGCGAGGTAAGTCTCCTTTCTAACTTTGTGAGGGGGAATTATCCCCCTAGGTGAACTAACTAAATATGTGATATTATCTTCAGGGGCTACGTACGTACGAGGTGACAGGAGTCCGTGCGTAGCTATTAATATGCTTATATCCGGGTAGTCTAGGACCCACAAGCATGCCTTACTGTTGTACTTGTGATCTTGCCAGTAATATTAGATCGCTAATACGATCGAAATAGTAATTGAATGTCTAAGGAGACTAGAGTTCATTTTCTTAATCATCTAGAAAGAGAATTGATTTCATTGGTGGATAATTGTATACCTGATAAGGTTATATTATTGAATATTATTAAACTTGGCAAACGTGTTTCAAAACAAAGATTTAAAAGCTATTTTTTATGTTCCTTTAAGAATAATTTTATCACTTTCCTGAGTAACTGCTTTCTTGATAAAAATGCGGATTTATTATGTGAATATGTGTACATATGAGCACTTGAGTCGCAGGTATGATTCACGAGCAGGCTAGCCTTATTATTTTTTTTATGTTGACCGTGTCGCATGATCGATTCGCGAGCGGGGAAAATAGATGCATCTATGGTTCGAGCCGTTTGATCCTTCGGCAATGCACATTTTATTATTGTTGGTCCGTGCCGTTCGACCCTCGGCATTTCTTGTGCATGATAATTCTGCGTATTTCCTATGATTTATACATGTTTATCGGCCTAAGGAAATTCTTAATTTCCAGTTAAAAAGAAGAAGTTATGAGAAAAATGTGAAATAAGTCTGATGTTCTCATCCCTGATTATTATTTAAATTGTAAATTGAAATGACGAAGGTGTTAGAGTGTTAAATATAAGAAGAACTGATATTTTCTTATCCCTGATATTTAAATAAATTGCCTATGACATTCATGCTCAGTGTCTCACTTGATTATACTAGATTGACCTTTAGCAAGTGTCAATCGACCTCTTGTCACTACCTCTCTGAGGTTAGGCAGGATACCTACTGAGTACACGTTATTTTCGTACTCATGCTACACTTGCTGGGCATTTTTATTGCACAGGTACTTTTCACGGCGATGTGGCTGGTTTGGAGACTTAGGCGAGCTGTATCATCCGGAGCGATCCGCAGCTGATAGAGTCTTCTCGTATTGTATTTATTTTGTTTTAAATTCCATTGTCCAATTTGTATCTCGGACAAGCTTTGTAATGATTGTATAAATTTGTAGAAATTGCTCATGCACTTGTGACACCGGGTTTTGGGATGTGTATAGGATGTATTTTATAAAAAATGGAATACTAAACTGTCGTATTTACTTAACGAATTTTGTTTCGTTATTTCGTAATAAGTTAAAGGTAATGATATCAAAAATGTTAAAACAGGAATGTATTTCAACTAATTAATGATTGGCTTGCCTGACGATTGTGTCCGGCGTCATCAGGACCTTAATAGATTTTGGGTCGTGACAATTTATATGTGTAGGAAAAGACCTAAATGTGTAGGTCAAGTCCCAGTCAAACCAGGAGACGAACTAAAGCTTCAAAACTCGGAATGGACCTGTCCCCAGGCCTGGCGTTGTAGCCTAACGCCTGGTGCAGCCTAGCTTTAGCCTGGCCTCTTCATCCTAACCCCAGCCTCACCCTAACTTTAGCCTGGCCTCGTCAGCCTAACGTCAGCCTCACCCTGGATTTAGCCTGGCCTCTCCAGGTATTTCCTTTTCACTGTTCTCGAGCACATGTTCAACGTTTAAGTATCCCTTTTGTTCTACTTTCATCTCCAATTCACCTACACATAAAATAGACTCCATTACGCGCAAATAAAGTATAACTTATCATTAAAGCATGTAAAATGCAAGGCACATAATCTACGAAACAATGGAATTATAGCCCCACATCACCTAACTTCACTAAGCGACTTCCTTAACTCATCACACCAAGAACATTTCACATAGATTGAGCACATTAGTGTAACATCTTCACCTCAAGAGTTGACTCCCACAAGCCACGCAATATTCCTAGTTGGCTTACTTACTCTAACTCAGAGGTCAAGACTTACTCTCCTTCATGAATCAAGTGCATGCTCACAACAGAAGAGACTCATTCCACAATCAATAAAATTCGCGCACAGTGAAGAACTTCAAAATAAACAGAATTCACTAACCTTCAGAAATGATATTTTGTGCCACAAAAAATGCTCCATAGGCTTTCCCGTAGTGTACTACTCTACTAATTGAGCTCATTCAGTCTAGGATCAAGTAGAACTTTATTTGGCTGTAATGTAGGCTGCGGGTCGGTAGGATATATTTGGTTATAATAGTGACTACACCTCCCTAAGCACTTTAATACATATATTTTACATACAATTTCACACTTAAGTTAAACCAACATTCCACCTTCAACACCACATATATCACCCCATACTTCTTTAAGCACAATCACCTTAAAAGCCACCAAAGAGATATTATTATTCAACATAATACACTATTAGCATTTTTCTTCTCTCTTTTTTTTTTCAGTGGCTTTTTCAACAAGGTACACCTTTCTCCTTATTTCCCTAGTTCCACTCAAAAGCCCCACCAACTACCCCACACTTTATCCTTTATAAATTCATAGCAACTCAAGTTCTTACGAGAGGTACATGGTTTAAATCGAAGGTCAATTCAAACAAGGGGTAAGGCTTGTAATGTGGTTGCCAAAGAAACTAGATTACAAGATCAACGGGGTTAATTACGATACATAATAATTAGGTGGGTGGAATATATATATATATATATATATATATATGTCTCAACAAAGAAGCGCCTATATCACTTCCAAGACTAAACAAGACTACTATTTCGCTTTGCAAACACACGGGGCAAGTTCTAGGCATCAAATGTCGTGCACAGAATACAACAAGACTCACACACACATGGTACCTGACTCACTCCATATTGGATCATCAAACACTATAATCAGGGTACTTAATTAAAATTAAGAACATATAATTTAAGGCATTTTTGCAAGAGTCAACAAATAAGCCTAAGCGTCACACTCAAGTCCTCGCTATATTCAAGGCATTATGATGTTAAGAGATCCTATTTCTATTTCCGCCCATAGCCCACAAGTTCTTAACTAAAAAATAAAAACTAACTACACCCGGTTCAAATGAAACCCTTGGAAAAGAACTGTGGCTTAAAGAAAAACCAAGGAGGAATTGATAAACTACTACAAAAGAAAATCTTTTTTTTCGACTTTAGTCCCTCAAGAAACCCGTTGAATGGTGTCTGATGCGTGGCTATAATTCATAGTTTTAAGCATTATATACCTTACATTTTATGTGCTTTTGTGATAAAAATACACGTTATATGTGCATAATGGAGTCTATTTCATGTGTAGGTGGAGATGGAAGCCGAGCTAAATGGGTGCATAAACGTCAAAAATACGTTCGAGAGTCGAAAAGGAGTGACCCGGGCCATACCCGGGCGTTTGGCCCCTAAAGTCGGGCAGACCCAAGCGTTAAGGGGGCGTTTGGCCCTTAAAGCCAGGCTGACCCTAGCGTTAGCCAGGCGGTTGGCCCCTAACGCCAGGCCTGCCCAGGCGTTAAGGGGGCATTTGGGGCTTAACGCTTGGGTGCCTGGTCCGGTCAACTCCGAGTTTTAAAGGTTTTAAGTGTTTCCCGGTTGGAATAGAACTCTCCTACACGTTTAGGGTTTGTCCCAAACATATAAATAGACCCAAAAACACAACTTGGAAAGGAGGATGCCATTCTTGGAGAGAAAACACACACAAGATCATTGAGAAGCAAAGGACTATCAGTTTTTCTTCATCTAATTCTAGTATTTTCCATTTACGCAAAACTTATGAAATTGTTTAATTCTAGTATGAGTGGCTAAAAACCCATTGTTCTGGGGTTGTGGTTAGCCATGAATATTGTTATTCGACATTAATTTAACCTTGATTATAATTCATTCAATATCTGGCCAGCAGTTAGGTTCTATATACTATCTATGTTATGCTTGGGAAAGCCGTATATAGATTAGAGAAAAAATGAAGAGAGCGCGATCTTAATCCTTCAGGGGAGCATATTTGTTATTAGGATAGGAATATACCTAATCACCGTGCTTAATTAAACATCGTAATCTTAGTGCGTTCTAATAGATTAATTTCATAGGAATATAGGCGTTAATCTATTGAGAATAGGCGAGTAGTACTTTGGGAGAAGGCTATGAGAGTAATTATCGATTAATTAGCAACCATGAGTGAATTATATGAAAGGGAGAGTTAATTAGAATNTAATTTTGTCACTTGATAATTAGTTAGTTCATAGAATTATAGTATAAATTAATACATTCTTGAATTTTGTTTTGGCTTGATTAAATAAAAATTAGAGTGGTTCGACAAGTAGTTTACATAAGTCCCGTGGGTTCGACATTCGATTTAATATTATATTACTTGCTACGACCACGTATACTTGCGTTTGCGTCTGGGACCGACAGGTTTTTGGCGCCATTGGCGGGGACTTGAATATAGACTACCTTTTAGTTACTTGCTTTAATTATTTATTTCATTGAGTCTAATGTCACGTGATTGTTGCTCTAATCTCAGGAACGTCGAGTGAATGCGTAGGGTCAAAATCCAGGATAAACTTGACGGCTTTGACCCAGAACCTGAGAGATCATTTCACAGGAGATTGCGAGAAGCAAGAGATACATCTAATATTCAGGACTTCATCCGATTACCGGTGAACATGGCAGAGGAACAACACATGGTTGTTTAGGAGGTGGCAATGCCCAGTATTGCTAATTTCACCTCCAGCATCGTGAAGCCCAGAATCACTGGGCACTTTGAGCTAAAACAGAGTATGATCCAACTACTTCATGCAAACGGGCAATTTTTGGGTCTTCCACACGAGGATCCACAGCAGCACATTCTGAACTTCTTGGAGATTAGTGATACTTATATCACTAACGGGGTCACACCAGATTATGTGAGGCTCACGATTTTCCCATTCTCTCTGTTGGGAGAAGCAAAACGATGGTTAAAGGCAGAACCAACAAATTCCATTACACCATGGAGTGATTTGGCGAGAAAAGTTTTGGCAAGGTTCTTCCCTTCAGGAAAGACTGCAAAGATCAGGAGTGAGATAGTCTCTTTAGACAGAAAACTGGTGAATCTTTATATTCAGCATGGGAAAGGTTCAAGGGGCTACTTAGAGACTGCCCTCATCACAATCAGACAAACGAGGTGTTAGTTCAGACTTTCATTGAAGTACTCCATCCGCAGACAAAAATTGTGGTAGATGCAGCAGCTGGAGGTCAGGTGTTGGAGAAGAATTATGATGAAATATTTGCATTACTGAATAAATTCTCCAAAAGCAATCCAGACTGGCAAGGTGAGATGGGGAGAAATATGGCTCAGAAATCACCAGGGGTTCTTGAACTAGATGTGGTTTCGGCATTGTCAGCTCAGATTTCCACATTGACTAACCAAGTCAATCATATTAACCTGATCATTAACAAGCAACAATCTCAATCAATGCAACAGTCCCAACCAGTGCAACAGATTTAGGTATTTTGTGAAGTCTGTGGAGAGGGTCATTCAAGTGAGTTATGCCCAGTTAATCCAGAGTCTATCTGCTTTGTGGGTAACACTAATAGGGGACAAGCAAATCAATATGGAAATACCTATAACCCCAACTGGAGAAACCACCCAAACTTCTCTTGGGGTGGAAGTCAAAGCACTCAGAATAACTGCAGGCATCCAGCACCTCAACAGCAGTACAAACCACCTCAGGCTGAACCATCAACTAGCCTTGAGGAGATTATGAAGAGAATGATGAATGACCAACTTGCTTTCAATCAGAAAATAATGGCTGATCACCAAGCCCAGACTGTAGCAATGAGAAATTTAGAACGTCAAGTGGGGCAACTCGCCAGTTTTCAAAATACCCGACCAACGGGAGCTCTGCCGAGTGACACTGAAGCTAATCCTAAAGCGCATGTTAATGCTATATCATTGAGGAATGGGAAGCAATTGGAGAAAGTCCAGCCTAGTCAGAGAAAGCATGTAAATTTTGATGAGAGACCAACCACTATTGAATCAACTTCAGACAACCCGAAAGAATCAGATAAGCCAGCAAAGGAGGCGAGTGCTGAGCAACCCCCACCATTTGTTGCAAGGCCACCCCCTCCATTCCCTCAAAGGTTGCAAAAGGTGAAAGATAATGCAGCATACAAAAAGTTTCTTGACCTCTTGAAGTAGGTACAAATCAATATTCCACTGGTAGACATTCTGTATGAGGTACCCAAATATGCTAAATACATCAAGGACATTGTGGCCAATAAATGAAGGCTGATTGAGTTCAAAACAGTGGCCCTCACTGAGGAAGTTAGCTCAAGAATTCAAAGCAAGATACCTTAGAAATTAAAAGATCCGGGTAGTTTTACTATCCAAATCTCAATTGGTAAGCATGCAGTCAGGCGAGCTCTATGCGATCGTGGGGCTAGTATTAATTTGATGCCACTATCTGTGTTCAAGCAATTGGGATTGGGTGAACCACGCCCAACAATAGTGATTTTACAATTGGTTGACCGTTTCCTAGCCCGTCCTGAGGGAGTAATTGAAGATGTGCTGGTTCAGGTTGGATCATTCATATTCCCAGCTGATTTCATTATCTTGGACTATGAGCCTGATTTGGAAGTCCCATTTATTTTGGGGCGTCCATTCCTAGCTACATGCCGAGCTATTATCGATGTGTGTGAAGGGAAGATGACAATGCACGTTGGTGATCGAGTGGAGGTGTTTAATGTTTATAAGGCACTCAACTTACCTATCCACTATGAAGAACTATCCATGATTTCTATAGTGGAAAGCAAATCGGAGTCAATGGTTCCCTACATGAATCCTATTGATCCTCTTTAGTGAGTGTTGGTTGGGGATGCAGAAGACTGTGAGGATGAAACAAGGGGAGATATTGAGAAAATTCTTGAAGTGTCCTGCAGTTACATCCACAGGCTAGGAAAATTTGAAGAGTTGAACAAGCATGTTACTCTAACCCTTCCTAAGCTATCTATTGAAGAGTCTCCAAAGCTGGAACTCAAACCTCTTCCAGCACATTTACACTATGCCTATTTGGGGGACTCTGAAACATTGCTCGTGATCATCTCATCCAGCCTGACAAATACACAAGAACAGAAATTGCTTAGGGTACTTCGTAAGCACAAAAAGGCGATTGTGTGGACCATTGCAGATATTAAAGGTATCTGTCCATCGTTTTACATGCATAAAATATTTTTGGAAGATGGAATTCGCCCGAGTGTTGAGCAGCAAATGAGGTTGAATCCCATTATGAAAGAAGTAGTGAAGAAAGAAGTCATAAAATTGCTGGATGCAGGCATCATCTTTCCTATTTTTGACAGCAATTGGGTGAGCCCGTGTACCCAAAATGGGAGGGATGACCGTGATTGAGAAAGAGAAAAATGAGCTAATTCCTACGCGCACTATCACGGGTTGGAGAGTTTGCATAGATTATCGAAGGCTCAACAAAGCAACCCGTAAGGATCATTTTCCACTCCCATTCATTGATCAAATGCTGGACAAGTTAGCAGGGCATGAATATTATTATTTTCTGGATGGGTATTCAGGTTCCAATCAAATTTTCATATGCTTAGAGGATCAGGAGAAGACCACCTTTACTTGCCCTTATGGCACCTTCGCCTTCAAGCGAATGCCATTTGGTCTTTGCAATGCACCAGCCACCTTCCAGAGATGTATGATGGCGATTTTCACCGACATGGTGGAAAAATTCGTAGAAGTGTTTATGGATGACTTCTCAGTCTTTGGGGCATCTTATGATGACTGTTTGAAAAACCTGAGCATGGTGTTGGCCCGTTGTGAAGAAACGAATCTGGTGTTAAATTGGGAGACGTGTCACTTCATGGTGCAGGAAGGCATTGTCTTGGGTCATAGAATATCTAAAAGTGGCATTGAAGTTGATAAATCAAAAGTGGAGGCAGTTGAGAAACTACCTCCACCAAATTCAGTGAAGGGTGTCCGGAGTTTCTTGGGACACGCAGGATTTTATAGACGCTTTATTAATGATTTCTCTAAAATTGCTACTCCATTGTGCAGGTTGCTGGAAAAAGATATCAAGTTCAATTTTGATGCACCCTGCCTGAAGGCATTTGAGGAGCTCAAGAAGAAATTGGTAGCTGCCCCCATAATTGTTGCACCTGATTGGTCAGTACCATTTGAACTTATGTGTGATGCAAGTGACCATGCAATTGGGGCAGTGCTAGGCCAAAGGAAAGACAAGGTGTTTTATTCCATCTACTATGCGAGTAAGACCCTCGATGATGCATAACAGAATTACACCACCACTGAAAAGGAGCTGTTAGCTGTGGTGTGGGCCTTTGAAAAATTCCGGGCATACTTGGTGGGCACAAAAGTTATTGTCCAAACAGATCACGCAGCAATCAGGTATTTATTTACAAAGAAAGAATCTAAAGCTAGATTGATGCACTGGGTTTTATTATTGCAGGAATTTGATGTGGAGATAAGAGATCGAAAGGGCACTGATAACCAAGTAGCTGACCACCTGTCAAGGCTGGAAAATCATGGTCACGCTGAGGAAGATTGATATATTAAAGAAGTTTTTCCTGATGAGCAACTTTTTGATATAACGCAAGACCCTCCTCCGTGGTTTGTCGATTATGTGCATTATTTGGTGAGTGGGGTACTTCCCCCGGAAATAAAATCTGAAGCAAGGAAAAGGTTCTTACGCGATGTGAAGTCTTACTACTGGGATGAGCCCTACCTGTACAAAGAATGTGGTGATCAGTTAATGAGGAAATGTATTCCTGATATAGAAGTGGAAATGGTGCTATTTGATTGTCATGCATCACCATATGGGGGCCATCATGGTGGCGATCGAACAGCAGCGAAAGTGCTACAATCTGGTTTCTTTTGGCCAACACTATTCAAAGATGCCCACGCATTTGTTAAAAAGTGTGACCAGTGCCAGAGAACAGGAACGAAAACAAGGAAGCACGAGATGCCTTTAAATAATATCTTGGAGGTAGATATTTTTGATGTATGGGGGATAGACTTTATGGGTCCATTCCCATAATCTAAGGGAAATAAATACATTTTGCTGGCAGTTGACTACGTGTCGAAATGGGTGGAGGCAATTGCATTGCCGCCGAATGATGCCATGGTTGTCGCTGCATTTGTGAAGAAGAATCTATTCTCCAGATTTGGTACTCCACGAGCCTTGATTAGTGATGAAGGAACCCATTTTTGCAATCGGTTGTTGAATAAACTTTTAGCTAAATACGGGGTCCGTCATCGAGTTGCAACAATATATCACCCTCAAACAAGTGGACAAGCAGAGGTATCCAATAGAGAAATCAAGCAAATACTAGAGAAAACGGTGAGTGTGAACAGGAAAGATTGGGCTGCTAAGTTTGATGACGCTTTATGGGCATACAAAACAGCATACAAACACCAATTGGGGCATCACCGTACAAGCTGGTCTATGGGAAGGCATGTCACCTTCCCGTAGAGCTTGAACACAAGGCGTATTGGTCCATCAAGAAGTTAAACATGAACCTTGAAGCCGCGGGTGAAAAAAGATTGCTGCAGTTGGATGAATTGGATGAGTTCAGGTTGCACTCATACGAAAATGCCAAACTTTACAAAGAAAAGACCAAGAGATGGCATGACAAACATATACGTCCGCGTCATTTTGAGCAGGGCCAATAGGTACTATTATTCAATTCTAGGCTTAGACTGTTTCCTGGAAAGCTGAAATCGAGATGGTCAGGCCCGTTTGAAATAGTGAGAGTCACTCCATATGGTGCACTTTCATTTCGAGCTATTCATGGTGAAAGAACATTTTTAGTGAATGGGCATAGAGTCAAACATTATTGGGGTGGTACCATAAATCGTGAGAAGACCAAAGTCGTGCTCGCTGATGATTGAGGCGATGTTCTGCGTCCTGCCGCAACGTTAAATCAGGCGCTTCATAGGAGGTAACCTATTGACTTGTTGTAATCGTCGTTCCACGACATTAACTAAGGCACTTATTGGGAGGCAACCCAATGCTTATTAAATCTTAAATAACTTGAATTATTTCGTATAATTATAGGTACTAATGAGCTTGCGAGTGCATTCAAGTGAAATGAGCAGTGTTCTTGCATGATGGAAGGTGAGACTAAGGCCAGGGGGTACCTGGCGATACAGCCCTAACGCCTGGAAAACACCAGGGCAGGCTGGGCGTTTCAGCCCTAACACCTGGAAAACGCCAGGGTAGGCTGCGCGTTTCAGCTCTAACGCCTGGCTAACGCCAGGGTAGGCTGGGCGTTTGGGGTCCAACGCCTAGATAACGCCAGTGGGTCCGGGATTTAAGACTAAAATGCACGCCTAACGTCAGGTAAGTATCTTCTTCTAATTTTTCCATCTCCCATCTCCCATCTCCCATCTCCCTCTCAAGCAAGAGTTTGCTCCCAAGAACACAGAAAAAACGAATTGCTCTCACACTCACACTACAACACATAGATTACCCACACATCTACACCCACCTCAACTCTTCACCCACACATCTGCACACCCACAGCACACACAAGTCTGCACAGGCTAAATTTCGGGGTTCACCTCATCAAATTAACACTCATTAATCGTTGAGGTATGATTTTATCCCTATTCTTTGTTAATTCGACTTGGGTGTTACAATTATATATGGTGTAGCCATGATTCATGGTGGTTCCTAATGGGTTTATGAATTTCATGGTCATATTGTATGATGTTTTGAATCCCAATCCCTGAAACCCTTTAGGAATGGGCTGAATTTGTTAAACTAAGTGGTATTATGGAACCCCACCCAGATGTGGGTACATGAGGCAGTCCCTCAATTCCATAAGAGCTCTCATGGCAATGTGCACGCCAAGTGCTCGATATAATGCCTCAATGGAAATACATATCCCATTTGGAGCCCGAGTCTCCGGGAAACAAACCACTAGTATCATGCATCGTCAACTCCATGAAATGTTAAGTGTGAAGAGGCTCACGAGAAGCCCTTTGTGTCAATTATTCATTAACGTACCAAGGTGAAGTCTGGGTAACCTTTGGAAAGCTTTTGTTACACAATTTTTGACACCCACTAACTACTGATCATATGTGCAGGGAAAACAATGCTACCCAGAAGAGCCACTGGCAAGGGAAAGGCCCCGTCTTTGGCCCCAGCTAAAAGCAAAGCAAAACCCCCACAACCCCAAAAGAAAAGAAAAGGGGGGATGCTACTTCCAGTATGACTGGTGAGGAAGCAGTAGCTGATGTCACTGCTATGAGACAGCAACCCACTGGTGAACGGGAATATGGTCTCAACAGCATAGCAGTGCAATCCAGGAAATGGTATGCACGCTGCAAACCCAAGCATGTTCACCCTGAAGGGGCCATTAAGGAAGGGAGTCTAAGATCAAAATTTCCAGCGATTTGGCAGAGCATCCATGAGTTGGCTGGGATATGTGTTCAGACATAATGGTGACATAAACCTCAACTTAGTCCGAGAATTCTATGCAGGGTTTGACCCTAAGGAAAAGAACGGTTTGGTGCCAATTCGTGGGCACTTGGTGGATTTTTCGGCCAAGGCCATATGCGATTTCCTAGGTGCACCAAATGTTTCGGTGGAGCCTCTAGAGCAATTCATCCGCCATCCCAACTATAGAGAGGTGAGGCGCACACTTTGTGGGGTTGATTCCAGGGCTGCTTGGATTCGGGATAGAGCCACAAATCGCCATAAAAGATTTCCCAAGAAGAAAATGAAGGCTGAGACCCAGGTGTGGCTTAAAGTGATTAATGCACGGATACTACCATGCAACCATGACACCTTAATCATCCGAGAGAGGATTTGTGTGCTCTACTTCCTCATGACGGGGCAGGGGGTGAATGTAGTCCAGCTGATACGCTATCAAATGGGGTTGGGTGCGTTCGAGCAATAGAATTGATCGAATACCATTCCCAAATTTCATAACTCAGTTCCTGCTAAATGAGAATGTAGCGGTTGAGCCCAACTTTGACCATACCATTGATCAATTCCAACGAGAGACTGACATCTCTGGCCTAAGACTGAAGGAAGAGCCTTCACTGACCAATGCAGAGCGCAATGTGCAGGATGATAGCTTCATGGCCCATCTTTATGGGATGATGGATTTGCAGTTGCGAATAGGAGGTCGGCCGACGTCAGTTGATGAGAGAGTTGAATTGGATCAGAGGTACCCGCTCAATGCTTATGCGCAACAGATGATTGGAGCGGGTGAGGGATACAAGCTCCCTGATGATGAGGATATCAACACTCCTGACGAATCTGATACAGAGCCTATGCGCTCGGATGAGGAAGATGATGAAGAAGATGAGCATGAAGAGGAGTGGAGAGCGTCAGATGATGACGACGCTGAATGATCAGGGATTTTCTTGTACCTTGCTTGGATTACTGCTTTTGTATCTATATAATGCACTGGGGACAGTGCATGAATTAAGTGTGTGGTGTGTATGTTGTATTATCTTTGTACTTACGAATTGTGGAATTGTTGTACCGTATGTGGGTTTGTATTGTAGTTTTGTATTCATGATAGTAGATGATTTTCTTTCTTTTAAGTTCTTGTAGTTATTTTATATATATATATATATATATAAATATGTGGACTTTTCCCGACGATGGATTTCCTAGACAACTCTCTTGAGGGAAGTAAGTCTAAAGAAAATACCAAAAAGATTTTTTTTTTAGGTAGTGTAGTAATTCCCCCTTGATTTTTCTTTTGACCACGGTTCTTTTCCAAGGGTGTAACTTGAACCGGGTAATTTAAATTAATTTTGTTTTAGTTTAGAGTAGTTAGGAAGAAACTGAGTAAATTAGAGATACCCTTTGACATGTTTGGTGCCGGCATATCAAGTTATGACATACATTGTGCTTTCCCTAATATTTGGTTTGACATGTGATGCCTGAGTAAAAAAAATAAATAGCCTATTTTGTGATGTCGTAGCTCAGTTGTTTGACTTGTACTCTACATAGTGTAATATTGCTTAATTCTCTCAATTTTGTGTGTCTGCTTAACTTGAGAGTTGAATAAAACCGTTGTGATTGAGTCATGTGCAAAGTGTGAGTGAGGTTTAGTTATTTTCTATGCTATCCTGTGTAGTCTAGAACTTGCCCCGTGTGTTAATCGAAGCGAAATTGTAGGTTATTCTAGTTTAGGAGATGACGTAGGCATTTTCTTGCTTGATCATGGATGTGCTTGTCACATAAGAATTACATTTTCCATCGGTAGCCCCTTTGATCCTTTAGACCTTTTCTTTGGTACCCACATTACAAGTCGTATCCCTATTTTGTTCTTAAATTGAAATTTTTGCACCTTTTCCTCCTAAGGAACTTAGTCGCTAAAAGAAGTAAGGTGAGATATTGGGGATTAACTTTTGAGTGGAGCCATGGAAAGACTTGTTAGTGCACTAAAAAAAAATTGTATTCAAGAATCACTAGCCATTGAATCTTCATGTATGGAGTGTGTGTAGGAAAGAAGAAAAAAGAAAAAAGAAAAAAAATAATAGAAAAAAAAAACAAAAAAAAAGATACACACCTCTAAATTTTATTAATTTGTGCTGGTGAGAATATAGAAGTGCTTAAAATATGAATTGTGGCAAGGGAATTGGTTAAGAAGAATATGTGTTGATTTGTGAAGGTAGTGTATTAAAAAGCTTAGGAGTGTTAGTCACTATTCCTAAATATATCCTACCCGTCCCATATCCTACATTACAGCCTTAAAAGTCCTAATTGATCCTAGATTTGGCTAACTTGAATTAGTGAAGATCTACACTACGGGCAAGCTTATGGTACGACCACGAGATGCATATGAATTCTTTGTGAGAGTGAGTGGATTTGTTCAATCGTGTGATGTCCTTAAATAATGTTCAAAAGCATATTTGAATGTGTAGACTAATTATATTCACTCTTTTGTTGTTGGTGAGGGCACATGATCTCATGAACGATTGGTAATATTGTAATTTTCTTGTTGGGTAGGTGTGTGAATTGAGTGGGCTAAGTAGTTGCAAGTCGACTCTTGAGGTTGGGTGGCTGCAATTAAGTTGTTGGTATGATTGATTAAATTGTTATACTTGGGCATGTTTAAAGAAGGGAAAGAATGTGAAATTTTGTATGTTCATACTTGATTGCCGGTATCGATCGTAATTAAGGGGTAATGTGTGTGATTGAAAAGTAAAATACTCCTTGTTAATGAAATGTGTACGTGTAGAAGGATGTTGCTCGAGGACGAGCAAGAGTCTAAGTGTGGGGTGTTGATGCGTGGCTAGAATTCATAGTTTTAAGCATTATATACCTTACATTAAGCAAAGGATTATCAGTTTTTCTTCATCTAATTCTAGTATTTTCCATTTATACAAAACTTATGCAATTTTTTAATTCTAGTATGAGTGGCTAAACACCCATTGTTCTGGGTTGTGGTTAGCCATGAATATTGTTATTCGACATTAATTTAACCTTGATTATAATTCATTCAATATATGGTTGTTTCTTCAATTCTGCGTTTAATTGCTTAATTGTCTGGCCAGCAGTTAGGTTCTTTATACTATCTATGTTATGCTTGGGAAAGCCGTATATAGATTAGAGAAGAATTGAATAGAGCGCGATCTTAAGCCTTCAGGGGAGCGGATTTGTGATTAGGATAGGAATATACCTAATCACCGTGCTTAATTAAACATCATAATCTTAGTGCATTCTAATAGATTAATTTCATAGGAATATAGGCGTTAATATATTGAGAATAGGCGAGTAGTACTTCGGGAGAAGGCTACGAGAGCAATTATCGATTAATTAGCAACCATGAATGAATTATATGAAATGGATAATTAATCAGAATGCAATAAGAATGGTGAATTGATCACAACCCTGGAATATTTGTCTCTACTGAATACACACAACAATAATTTTGTCAATTGATAATTAGTTAGTTCATAGAATTATAGTATAAATTAATACATTCTTGGATTTTGTTTTGTCTTAATTAAATAACAATTAGAGTGGTTCGACAAGTAGTTTACACAAGTCCCTGTGGGTTCGACATTCGATTTAACATTATATTACTTGCTACGACCACGTATACTTGCGTGTGCGTCTGGGACCGATAGTGTCCATCTTCGGGACAAGCCAAAAATAATTTATATATATTAACTATGAAACTACACTACTCTACATAAAACATACAAAGTATCCCCCACCCCACATTTAAAATGATGGCATGTCCCCATGTCATAAAAAATAAAGAAATGTGAGGTAAAGGAACTTCACTGGTATATCAGTCTTGATCGGAGACAGTGCCGGGGTCGAGATGGCAGGACCTCCCCCGCGCACGCAGCCAACCCATGATTTTATTCTCCAATTTTGCATTTTAGGTGGCCAAGGCATCAACTTGAGTCCCCAATTTTGTGACAGAGGTGAGAAGCCCTGCCATGTCCTGTTCTAAGGTTGTCATCCGCATACTCCGTCGGACCTCGGATGTTCCTTCAGCCTTTGCAACATGTTCATGTGGGGGTGAGGCATGCCCAACATCATCCTTTCCTTCATTGCCTCCCTACGACGCATCAGAATCATCACTATGAGTTGCACCGGGTACCACTAGATCCTTCCCAATGGTCACTTTGTTTGCCCGGAACTTTGGTTCTTTCTTCACTTTTCCATCCACATTTGTGTTCTCTGGCACCCTTGCTACCCGGCATAATCTAGTGACTAAAGAGGGGAAGAAGAACCCATACCTCTTCACTGGTGAACGGATGAACATCTCAGACTGAATAACCTTGGCCACATCAAAATCGTGGCCATTCATGAAGCACCAGATCAAGGCAGCTCTGGGACCATTTACCTCATTGGTGTTGTAGGATGGCAGCAGGAGACTATTGATGATGTACAACCAACACTTTCCTTCAAAGGTGAGTGAGGCGTAGTACAATTTCTTTCCTGGCACAACCCATACTACCTCTCTGTCTGGTACATGGATTGTTCTGAAAAACACGTTCCATGTGGTTGGTTCTTGCCTATAAGTATCATAATAGTCCTCCGTCCCATAGAATACAGGAAATCGATACGCCATCCTAATGGCTTCTATCGAGTCATCCACCCTATTCTGTCGCACAGTGTAGATGTGGTCCTCATGTTCGGAGCAGTTGGCATAGAACTCTCGGACAATCATCAAGTTTCCCTCCTCTGGATCTTCGAAGAAAATATCCAGCCTGCGTTGAACCAACTCCCTATACATATTAGGGCACTCATCCTGGAGGGACCCCCTCTCAATACCCCGTTCTGGTATAGGCTTTTTAGTAGCCTTTAGACTGATACTTTCTTGGGTGTCTCTAGAGACAAACCTGGTATGATCAAACTGAGGTGCACTAGCTGGTGCCCGTGCCCGGGACGAGCTTCCATGACCACTTGACGAGGCACCAGTAGTTCGTCTCTTATTTGAAGGTATCATGGTACCTACACCACAAACACCACTATCAATAATCGGCGAGATATGTGAACCAATGGAGGTTACTCAGACTTCACTCACACAATTGGTCACAATTTACATTCAAAACTCATTGTGGCAATTCAACAAACACTTAATGTGCACATTCCCCCCAATTTATCCAAAGACCCAATTAAACTTCCATTCTTCACAAACTCAACAATGTCTTCCCCAACCCAACCAAATCTATTATCCTCACATGCCAACATATATACTAACAATACAACACAAACACAAGACTAACCATAAGTTCTACTATCCTACATTTACAATAGAAAAGGAAAAGAATGGAAAAAATTAAAAAAAAACTAAGAAAAAAGAAATTAGAACCATGTCACTTACTTGAAGATCTTGTGAGGGATGGATATTGTGGGGTGGTTGAGTAGATAAGAGGGAGAAGGAGAAGGAGAAGAAGATTTTGTTGATTTGAGAACTTGGGGGAGAAGNGCGGTCGATCCGCGTATGGGCGACAGTGAGTAGTGCAAAATTCGCGGTCGAATCCGCGGCCGTGAATTTTGATCTCCAGAATTTTTTTTTCTTTTTCGCACTTTTACCTATCTCTGGGTTAATTTCGTCATCCGAATCCTTCCGATGCGCATAATTTCATCCCTGCACATTAGTAGATCGGTCAATATCGTCACCGTTCAAAATTTTAATTACAAAAAATAAGAACAAAGAAAAATAATGGGTTGCCTCCAAAAAAACGCCTAATTTAACATCGCGACACGATAATTTACAACAAACCATGGTTGCCTCCTAGGAAGCGCCTGATTTAACAAACCATCACGATACATGCTTTAATTATTACTCTTCGCTCGCGTATTGGGGATCTTCCAAAGATATCTCTACTCTATCCCCCTTTTCTTCGACCATTCAAGGTAATGCTTCAACCTTTGCCCATTCACTTTGAACTTATTTGTTCCATCTTCGGATTCAATTTCTAAAGCTCCACTTGAGAACACTTGCACAACTCTAAATGGTCCTGACCATCTAGACTTCAACTTACCCGAAAACAATATTAATCTTGAGTTGTATAATACCACTAGATCTCCAGGTTTGAAGTTCCGATCTAGAATGTGCTTATCATGCATCATTTTAATCCTTCCTTTGTACAATATTGCATTCTCAAATTCATGGAACCTGAATTCCTCGAGTTCATGTAACTCAGTGACTCTACTGGTGCCTGCGGTCTTCATATCCAAATTCAACTGCCGCAATGCCCAAAGGGCTTTATGATCAAACTCTACCGGAAGATGGCATGCTTTTCCAAAAACCAACTTGTATGGTGACATACCAATTGGAGTTTTAAACGTTGTGTGGTATGCCCATAATGCATCATCCAGCTTCTTTTCCCAATCAGTCCTTGTCGCATTCACTGTCTTGGTCAGGACATTTTTGATTTCCCTGTTGGACACTTCAACTTGCTCGCTCGACTGTGAGTGATAATTTGTGGTAACCTTATGGAGAACTCCATACTTTTCTAACAGCCTTGCGAACGCCCTATTGCAAAAATGGGTTCCACCATCACTTATTATAGCTCTCAGGGTGCCAAAGCGTGTGGAAATATTTTTCTTTAGAAAGCCTGTCACTCCTTTGGCATCATTTGTTGGGAGAGCCACAACTTCAACCCATTTGGAGACATAGCAACTGCTACTAATAAGTATTTGTTACCATATGCTGACAAATGTCCCCATGAAGTCAATCCCCCACATGTCAAATACCTTCACTTCCTGAATTGTAGTCATCGACATCTTGTGACATCGAGATATGTTGCCTGTACTTTGGCACTCATCACAACTTTTCACCCAAGCATGGGCATCCTTGAACAGAGTCGACCTGTACAAACCTGACTCCAACACCTTCGTTGTTGTCCGAATTCCTCCAAAGTTCCCACCATATGGTGAAGCATGGCAAGCCTGCAAAACAGAAGGTTGATCTTTCTCAGGGATACACCTCCGGATCATGTTATCTACACATATTTTAAACAGTAAAGGTTCATCCCAATAATATTATCGAAAATCACAAAAGAACTTTTTCTTTTGAATTGAAGAGAGGTCATAAGGTACAATACTGCTTGCCAAATAATTAGCAATATCAGCATACCATGGCGTCTCCTCCCTTGTTAATGCTAGTAATTGTTCATCCGGGAATGTATCTGTTATATCTTCAACCTCTACCTTCTTTTCAACTCCCTCCAACCTTGAGAGATGGTCTGCCACTTGGTTATCTGTCCCTTTTCTGTCACAGATCTCCAGATCGAATTCTTGTAGAAAAAAAAACCCAGCGGATCAAGCGTGGCTTTGACTCCTTTGCTATCAAGCACCTAATTGTTGCATGGTCAGTATAAACAATAACTTTTGAACCAATCAAGTACAACCTTAATTTGTCGAATGCAAACACTACAACCAACATCTCCTTTTCTGTCACGGTGAAATTGAGTTGTGCACCGCTTAGCGTTCTGCTTGCATAGTACATTGGCTGCATCAGCTTGTCCTTTCACTGTCCCAGAACTGCTCCTATGGCATAGTCACTCGCGTTGCACATGAGCTCGAACGGTTGCTCCCAGTCGGGTGCAATGATGATTGGTGCAGTCACCGGTCTCTTCTTCAGCTCCTCAAATGCCACCATGCAATCATCATAGAACAAAAAGGGACGATCCTTTTCAAGGAGTTTACATAGGGGATTAGCAATTTTTGAGAAATATTTTATGAATCGCCTGTAGAATCCGGCGTGCCCAAGGAAACTTCTCACCGCCTTGACCGAAGTGGGCGGTGGCAACTTCTCAATCACATCAACCTTAGCATGGTTGACCTCAATTACTTTACTGTACACTCGATGCCCCAACACTATCCCTTCTTGTACTATAAAATGTCAATTTTCCCAGTTCAGCACTAAATTTGTCTCCACACATCTTTGTAGCACTCTTCTTAAATTGTAAAGACTGTCTTCGAATGAATCCCCCACCACAGAGAAGTTTTCCATAAATACCTCCATAATATCTTCAACCATATCCGTAAAAATGGCTAACATATACCTCTGGAATGTAGCCGGTGCATTGCAAAGGCCAAAAGGCATTTTTCGAAAGGCAAAGATGCCATACGGACAAGTAAAGGATGTTATCTCTCTATCTTCAGGGGCTATTGAGATCTGATTGTACCCTGAATATCCATCCAAGAAATATAAGTGAGACCGCCCAACCAACCTATCCAACATTTGGTCAATGAATGGCAAGGGGAAGTGGTCCTTCAGGGTGGCTGTGTTCCATTTCCGATAATCCATGCAAATTCTCTACCCCGTGACTGTACGAGTAAAGATCAACTCGTTATTTTCATTTTGTACAGCCGTCATTCCTCCCTTCTTCGGCACACACTGAACATGGCTGACCCAGTTACTGTCAGAGATGGGGAAGATGATACCCGCATCTAACCACTTGATCACTTCCTTCTTCACCACCTCTTTCATATTCGGGTTCAGACTTCATTGATGTTCTCCGGAAGGTTTGTTCCCTTCTTCCAAGAGAATCTTGTGCATGCAAAAGGCTGGGCTGATACCCTTTATTTCTGCCATGGTCAAACCAATAACACTCTTGCATTCTTGTAACACATGTAAGAGTTTCTCTACCTGCAAAGCTAGAAAACCAGATGATATAATAACAGGTAAAGTGGAATTTGTCCCTAATAAAGCATACCTGAGGTGAGCTGGAAGCGGTTTCAGGTCCAACTGTGGTGGCTCCTCTATCGATAGTTTTGCAGGTGGTGTTTCCCTTTCTTCTAAGCGTAGGGGCTCAAACTGAGGTTCCCTTTTCCAGACCCCTTGACCTTCAAGGGCCATGGCCCACTCCGCCAACTCTTGACCATCCATCTCTTCCAAATTCATCAAACATGCTTCTAACGGATATGGGGCATTAGGGGTCTTATCTTCCTTTTGCACTATTACATCCACGACCTCCAATAGCGAGAAATTCGCAAATTCGCTGGGTCTCCTCATAGATTGTTGAACATTGGATATTATTTCTTTATTATTCAAACTCATTTTTAACTCTCTAGTCTCGTAATTAATCAATGCTCTCCCAGTGGCTAAAAATGGCCTCCCCAGAATAATTGGTATATCTTCATCCACTTGACAGTTGAGAATAACGAAGTCTGCAGGAAATACAAACTTCTCCACTTGGACAAGCACGTCATCTAGAATTCCTATTTGTCTTTTGACTGTGCGATTAGCCAATTGCAGTAACATTGAGGTCGGTCTAGCTCTGCCAATGCCTAGTTTTGTGTAGATTTCCAAAGGCATCAAGTTGGTATTGGGTCCCAAGTCACATAATGCTTTATCAAAAGCATAACTCCCAATTGTGCATGGGATAGTGAAACTACCCGGATCAGACAGTTTTTGAGCCATAGGTCTTGTTACTAATGCGATGCAGGTCTGAGTCAGAGTTACAGTAGATAGATCTTGGAATCAAATTTCTGAGACATCAGGTCCTTCATCATTTTTGCATAGCCTAGCATTCCCCTCAAAGCATCCATCAGCGGAATATTCAATTGAATTTGTCTGAGCATATCCATGAATTTCCTATATTGGTCATCTTTCTTTTGCTTTGCCAACCTCTGAGGGAATAGTGCAGGAATTAGCTTATGCCCACTGCTTTGTGTCTTTTCTTTACTAGAAGTTTTTTCTACCACCTGTTCTGACAGTTGTTCAATTTCCTTCTCTTTTCCTGTGTCAACCTGTGGCTGTTCAATTATAACCTCTGTGAGATCTACTGACTCGTCGGTCTCTAATGTTACTGGAGGAGATGGCAGTGTGTCTCTCCTAGTTTGAGCAACTTCTTGCTCTCTGTCTAAATCCCTTCCATTCCTAACTCACTGCCATTAACTGATTTTGGTTATGTTCCTTTGGATTGATGTTTGTGTCTGTAAGAAAGGTTCCTTGTGGGCGATTGTTCAAGGCCATAGATAGCTATCCTAGTTGAGTTTCAATGCCTTTGATCATCGAATCATGTGCCACTAACTTCTCTTGCATCTTCCCATTTGTCCCCATGAGTTGTTACAACATGCCCCTAATTTCTATCATATTACTGTCTTGTTGTTGATGAGGCGGTTGGTAAGTCAACTGTTGATGGTTTTGCTAAGTATAGCTCTGCTGCCTTTGATAAGGCACGACTTGGCCTTATGGTCGTGCTCCCCCTGGATTGGTGTTGTGTTGTTGCTGGTTTGGTCTGTACTGCTGATTCTGAGGTCCCCATTGCTTCCCACCTTGCCTCTGACCTCCATAATTATTGACATAGTTCATATCTTCCCTGAAGCCCTGGTTGTCATTCTCTCTACTCCACGAGCAAACATATGACTGATTTATGCAGGGAGTGCATAAGCCTCCATTTGTTGTATCAACAATGTGCACTTGCTTCATACCAATCTCATCAATTTTCTTTGTCAGTAAGCTCATCTGGGTCATGAGAGTGGTTATGTTTTCTGCATTTGAGTTGTTTGGGTCAAGAGCAACAGAATGCACTATTGGTGTGAGTGTTGTACCTCTCGTCATCCAGCCTGAATTTTGAGCCATCTTGTGAAGAAGAATCTTACACTCTATGAATGTTTTGCTCAAGAATGCACCCCCAGCTGAAGCGTCTACATTGGCCTTCACACCGTCAGCCAAACCCATATGGAATCTCTATCCCATCATCAGATCCGGGATGCCATGGTGTGGACACTTCACTAGCACACACTTAAACCTCTCCCAGGTTTCTTGTAAGGTCTCAGTCAGTTTCTGCCTGAATTGTAATATCTCATCAATTTGCCTCGCAGTTTTGTTGGGGGTGGGAGGGTAGAACTTGTTTAAGAACTGCTTGACTAGTTCCTCCCAAGTAGCAATGGAGCTTATTAGGAGCGAATTCAGCCAAGTTTGAGCCTCCCCAGTCACTGAGATAGGAATAGTAATAACTTGATTGCTTCAGGAGTCACATTCGGTTGTCTTTGAGTGACACAAATTTGATAGAAAGTTCTTCAGATGTTGTTGTTGGTATTCAATGTACGACCCGAGGAATAGATTTTTATTCTGCAGCAGGTGCAACATGTTGTTGGTAATTTGAAACGTCTCCGCTTGTATTTGCGGAACTGCAATTGAGGTGGCTAGGTTATCAGCAGTTGGTTGTGCCCAATCATAAAGAGCAGCTTCCGACACAAGAGATGCTACCACTCTGTTGATTGGGTCAGCCCTATCATTCCTGATGTTTCCATTGACGTTGTCCACATCGTCCATTTCAATTTCGAGTTGGTCTTTTCATTTTAACCGTTTGTCCTTCTTGTTAGCCCGATTCAATGCCCTGAATGTTTTCTCGGGATCTGAGAGTATTTCAAAAAGTTCACCAGTCCTCAAGGAGCTTCTAGGCATATACCTGAGTCACAGAAGAGATCAAACGTGAGAATTTCAATGGAATTTTTTTAACACCCTAGAAAATTGGTCTAAACTACAAATCTTAGCAGTTCTTTCAAGTTGTAACAAATAACACCGTTAGTTCCCTGGCAACGGGGCTAAAATTTGATCACGCCCAACTATGCCTTGTAAAAAGGACTAAGTGTTCACTGCAAATATATTCGGTTCAATCCCGGATTCGAATCACACGTGGAACTAACCTATTCACCACAACTTTTAGTAACGCAAATGATAAGCTCAGACAATTTTCGGATGCAAGATTTTAATTGATAATGAGTAGAATTTATTTAACTAAGTAAAAATGATAATAAAAACTATCAATAAGCAAGAATAAGTTAATTCAATGGTAAAAGGATCTAGCGTTATTGATTTTCCCAATTGTTAGATTAATTCCTGACATTAGCTATAATCTCGCAGTAACACTCTATAAATATGATGAGTTCTGGTCTACCGTAATTATCTCTCGATCAATTACGATAATTTACTAGAAGCATTCTCTCGAACTACTCTAGTTAAAAATTTATACAACTCACAATTATCCCACCAAAGCTTTGTTATTTCTAACACAGCTTTTAATTTCAAGTAAACTCTTAACTTATCCGAAAGTGGTGTCGTTCAACAACAATATAACCAAGTGTTCTTTCTCAAGCAACACAAGATAACTAGACACGATTAATCAAGGGCCCTTTCAATTAATCACAATACAACACGTAGTTGAACAATCATAGAGTAAAAATGGTCAATTATATCAAAACATAGTCAAGACTTCATCCAACAATTGGTTCCATCAAACCCTACATGACGGGTTTAGCTACTCATACTAATAGATAAAGTTTCACTATAAAAAGTCATAATCAACAATGGAATTAAGAATAAGAAGATGAAAGCTCTTAGGGAAATTCTCTGTCTTCCTCCGGTGTTCTTCCTCTCAAAATCTCGTAAAAGCAGATATCCTCTTTCTTCTGGGTGAATTAGGCTTCATATAGGTCTAGGTTAGTCGTCTTGAAATTTACACAACTGACCCTGGGTTATTTTTCTCCGGCAGACTGTCCGCGGCCGCGGATTTTACCCAGTGTTCTGCCTTCTGTGCGCGGTCAATCCGCGGCCGCTCACCTGGGGGAACTTTTGCCTCTTTCTTTTCTTCCTTCTTTTAGACCGTGCTAACCTGTGATTGGCCTTCCACGCTTCATATTAACTCCAAAACGCTCTTTAGCTTCCTCCTAGCTCGGAGCGGCTCCTACAAAGCATAAAATTCTTAATTAGAGCATTTTGTTATCGTTTTACATTCAAATATCAATAAAGTGCGGCTAAATTAGAGTATAAATAGTATCTAAATCGCATAAATATAGCCTACTATCATATTATTAATGCAAGTATTAGTTATACAACCTATTTGGTATTAACCTATATATAACTAGTACATAGCAAATCATAGTATTAGTAATACCAAGACTATTAATGCATGCATTAGTATGGTTAAAAATAAAATTATCTTTAAAGTCCCTTAAAGCTAAAGAATATGGAGGACATTTTTTGTAAATAATTATTTTTCTTAAAAATTATTCAATGCATTATAATTTCTAATAAACCACACCAAACAATGTATAAGAAATAATTTATGCATTACTAATCCCTGCATTACTAATACACATTTAGGGGTGACAAACTAGCGGGTCGGGTCAGATATGGGACATGTCGAAAACTGATAATAAAAACGGATAAATTATCCAACCCAACCTATATTTAATACGAACAAAAAAATAGGTTAACTAGCGGATAATATGAGTAACCATATTATCTAGGGGTGTCAATGAATATTTAAAA
This sequence comes from Nicotiana paniculata, assembly GCA_005239505.1. NCBI lineage: Eukaryota > Viridiplantae > Streptophyta > Magnoliopsida > Solanales > Solanaceae > Nicotiana > Nicotiana paniculata. The sequence continues at coordinate 76,595 of ML329680.1, forward strand.
AATCGATTACACTGATCGAACCATACCGTACCGAAACGATTTTTAGGTTTCATTTAATAAAACCGTAGATTTTTATATAAATTTATAACCGTATCGATTATTAGGATAGGCTTTTTATTCTATGAACATAAACCGAAAAAATATCGAACCGTACCGAATAAATTTACCATGTGAAAAATATATTTATATATTAAGTTTAAAAATAATAAAGCACTAATTTTTTTTTGGGCCTTGAAATTATGAAACAATTACAAATCAACAAGTAAGTAAACTCAAAATCTTAAATCCCAAACCTATTATGCTACTCCTATTGAAACTAAATTATTTCCAGCATATTCACTGGCAAGACACAATGCATTGTAGCAATTATGAGTAGCAAACTACAATGTATTGAATATGTTTCCTTTCGTATGATTTTGAATTATCTTTTTGAATATTTAATCTTCTATAGACTTTATTCATGATTCCCAGCTTGGTTAATATCTTTTCACTTGTATGATTTATATTTTCTTGTATTTGCTTAGTTTATTTTCACTGTTGTATAATAATTGATGGATCTATACTCTAGTCATCGTTCATATTATCTTAATTCATCACCTTTCGAACTGTAAAATGTCTAGAAAGTTTTGCTAAGTTTTATAAAAGTACGTATGTTATTGCATTCTACTTCTACTAGTGACTTTTACATGACATCTAAAAAATATTACCGAAAATTAACCGAACCGCACCGATATTGAAGAGAAACCGACATGATTGGGACGGTTTCGAAAAGTCAAATTTTGGTTATACATGATAGAAATAATCGAAAAATGGGTATGATACAAATTTTATAAAATAACCGGGTCGAACCGAACCATTGACACCCCTAATATTATCCATGACTTCTTGAATATGATTGCTTTTAGGAGAATTCCTAGTCTCCCAAACTTGAGGAACCCTCAATTTGAGGTTTTATAAATGTAAAAGTTAAACTCATTACGGTTCTTATTCATATTTGACCCATTTTTAAAAAGTTCATTATCTAACCCATATTTTAGTGGATAATATGGATGGTTAACTGTTTTCTTTTAACTAGTTTGCCACCACTATACACCTTATTCGAAACTATTTTTGTACACCTATGTTACTCAGATTATCTAAAAATATTGCCGGATGCGTGTCGAATCCTCCAAAAATGATACATTTTTTGGAGCCGATACGGTGTGCGGCATCATAGTTGTACACCCTACCAAATGACCCCTACCTATAGTGGGTTTCATGTACAGCAAATATGAGGTTTGACCACATTCATTTCACTGACATAGAATAGACCTTCTCATTTTTCAAATACAAGAGTCAGATGGTACTAGACTACTAGCCTAGCCCCAGAAAACGAAGGCCATGTTAACCTATCACAAGAAAAAGATGTTTCCATTTTCATTGCCTAACAAGTGTTCCCTCTACACTCTTCCCTCCCTTTGAGTATTCTTTGTCACCTCCATTTAATGCTCTTTCTCTATGACCCTTTGTTCTAAACTGTGTTTTTTACATTGACAATGGTAGTATCTAAAAGTCACCTTATGCACGTCTCGATTATTTTACTAATTTCTTATTATGTATCTGGTAATATTGTCCACCAAAATTTAGTAAGGTTGTGTTACATATATGATTTGTGTTGGTTTTGTCTTCTTGTATTTATGAATGCTCTGAAATTTCATGATCCCCCCATTAACTACTGCTGTTCTCTTTCATATTTAATGCATCTCTTGTAGTTCTCTTTTTTTCAATCCTATAAGTAAAGGGGTCCCAAGAATTTATGTTAGTAACTGTAGAGTCATTGCACCTGTTATTTTCCTGTGATAAAAATGGATTCGAGTTCTGTGTTTGTCTAGTAATTTTTCAAAAATTTCCTGATATATATAATTCAAGTCAAGAAAAGTAATCTTCTGCTTATAAGTTTGTCCATAGCAGGGGTAACTAATAATCATCTCCTCCTAATAATGAGATTAAAAGTGAAAAAGAAAACTTACTTTTGTACCTCATAGTTAAACTGTACATTGGGTGTCAAATGTACTGCTACATTCCTTAATTTAACTTTGATGAGATTTTGATACAATGATTTATCAATTACTCCATCCGTTTCATTCCATAAAGCACTGTTTGACTGAGATAAAGTTTAAGAAAGAAATCATAACTTTTGAAATCTGTTATCTTACTGGGGTGAGGTGATCAGGCAGCACATGACACATCTTCAATTTTGACATGACTCTCGACAGGTGGGTGTGGATGTCGAGGATTAAGGTAGCGAATTAGTAGTCGAGCGTTTTTCTTTTCCATATTTGTATCTCTTTCCCTCAAATATAGCACTAGTGTTTTTCTCGTATTTCCCATTCTGATATGTTATTTTACTTGTTGCTTATTTTACTTGGATTATCTTATTTTGCTGGCTGTTGTTGCTGTTTCTCTTTCTATAGCTTCTTCACTTCTGTATTTCTTTGGAGTCTGCTGTGACCATGCTTTCTTTGATTTGAGGGTCTATCCGAAACCGTCTTTTTACCTTCACAAGGTAGGGGTAAAGTCTACGTACACACTACTCTTCCCAGACCACACTTGGGGAATTATTATTGTTGTATATTTCTGTGCTTCTAAGTACATGTCATTGAGAATAAAATGAAAATTTATAGCTAGACAGCTTTCAAATATAAAAAATGTCATTTTCTTTTGGAGCAGACTAAAGAAAAGATTCATAAAACTGAACAGAGGTAACTTTTTATATAGCTAGAAAGGTCAAAGAAGCTAAAGGCTTTCAGCTAAATTGGTGCTTACAAATAACTAATCTGTATTGGAAGGGTAGCAAATGACAACATTGACATAGGAAGATTTGTTTCTTTTAACCTATATTGCACGGACTCTCCAAAATGCTGTCGCATTCGTGTCAGATCCTCCAACATGCACTATTTTTGAAGGTTCTGACACACACCGGACGGCATTTTCCGAGAGTTCGAGCAACATAGCTTTTAACCAGCTAGGCTATTGAAGAGCCTATTCATGTGTAGTTAGATTGTATACCTTAACTCAAAGCAATTACACTGTATATGGATACACATGTACTTAAGTTGTCTACACATTTATTTGTGATACAGTGTCAATATAGACTTTCACAGACAAGATACTAGTACTTGTTGACCAATTGCTGCTTTTATTTCTCTGTTCTCAATCTAAAGACAGAGTTAAGTCTATGCAGATTTCAATTGGATTTAATGCTCACTATGCATTTTTGTGGGGTTTCTCTATTTTTCTCTGTATATATTTGTCTGTGCACTGTGCATTTAACCAAAAACTTTTGCTATCGAATACTATCTCTGATCAGATTCTCAAACCTCAAGAATTGAAGATTAGGGATGCATTCAATGCAACTTTCTTGTTCTATTGCATCAATCATTCAATTTTTCTTGTAACATGTAGCCTATGTGTACATTTATTTACATTAGAAATAGTAGTAGTATCTCTTTAGACATCATATCATGGCATTAAATGCATGGCCAGCTGAAGTCCTGTTGATGCTTTTCCCCTATTGATATATGACCTACAATTTGTACTATTACTCCATTTGACATGTCCATTTTCTTTTTTTTCCCCTCACTCATAAAAGATTAAAGGGAGTCATTGATGCTTGCATCAAGGTAGGCTGTCTATATCACATACTCTTCGAGTGCGGCCCTTACGTGAACGCGAGATGATTTATGTACTGTGCTGTGCTACCATTTTACTCATAAAAAGACTCCTGTTTTCATAGCTTAAAGACCTGTTTTTCAAGGTAAACATTGAGAAACAAATACAAAGGACTTGAGTGTGTGTGTGTGAGAGAGAGAGATGGGAAGAACACCATGTTGTGATAAGAAAGGTTTAAAGAAAGGACCATGGACACCTGAGGAAGATGAGAAGCTTGTTGAATATATCAAGAAACATGGTCATGGTAGCTGGCGTTCTCTTCCAAATCTTGCAGGTTTCTTCACAACTCTTCTCTTTTGTGTGTATATCCTTAGTTTTGTTCTGTAGAAAAATAAAAAAACTTTTGTACATAACTACTAGTCAACTGATCTTGAAGTCTTACTTACCAAGCTATACTAATCTGGAATCCTAGCTACTATGGTTGATTCAAGCATCAAAAGAGGAAGGAGACACATTATACTGGTTACTTCCTTGGACTATCTTGTTTGTGTCTGTGTTTATGCGGTAAGAAGAAGGGAAGTGAGAAAATACTTTCCATTTCCAACTTTGGATGAAGTGAACTAACAAAGGAAAGTGAAGCAGTCATATGTTCTCTACTCTTTTAATGGGCATTGGATTTTTCTTTTCATGTTAATGGTGAATTTCCTCTGCTTTTACTATCCATGTTCAAATATTTAGACATTGCTAGTATCATGTTCACTCATTGGAAAAATAGGATATTTATTTCTCAAACAAATTTTTGAAGAAAAATCAGCTTTCTGGTAGAATAGCTAGCTAGCTTTAAGATGTTGTGTATAGAAGAATTCACTGTACACTTTTTTTGGGATGAATTGGTATATGGTGTGTACATATTCAGATATCAAATGGGCATTGATTAAGTTATATATGTAACATGTCCAAAATGCTAAATCGCTGGATCTTGGTCAGTAATACATTGTATGGTATTGTATCTTGCAAATACAGATCCATTTACTTCATTGTTGTTTTATGGTTTGATTGTTTTTATGGACTAGAACACATTGACAATGGAAATGAAGGAAAGAAAAGCATTGCTAATGTCTGAGATTAATTGTTGTAAGTTTTTTTTTCTTTTAGGTCTTCTTCGTTGTGGGAAGAGTTGTCGTCTTAGATGGACAAATTATCTCAGGCCAGACATCAAAAGAGGTCCCTTTAGCCCTGAAGAAGAAAAGCTTGTCATTCAGTTACATGGCATTCTTGGCAACAGGTGATATTATGAAACTTTCAACTTAATATATCTATATGAATGACATTTCCATTGGTCCTCAATTTACCCCATTGTCTGCTTAGAAATATTTGTTGTTTTATTCTCTGTAAATTTGATAACCTACTAAAATGTATTTGGAGTTTCTTGTTAGTAAAATCTCACAGTTTCTGCAACAAATAGAACATCAATTTGACCCATGTATGCCGAGTAATCAGATTGAGCGTTCATCCAGTATTAGGAACCTAGTCAAGCGTAGTTCATCAGAATCTGTAGCTGAACTTTTACTTGTATAAGTATAACTATGAATAACCATGAAACTGAATCTCTATCCAGATGGGCTGCAATCGCATCGCAACTTCCTGGAAGGACAGACAATGAGATCAAGAATTTGTGGAATACTCACCTGAAGAAACGCCTATTTTCTATGGGCATTGATCCTCTGACTCATGAACCTTCTAATGGGCTGTTGAGAAGACCGCCTACATCAACTTCAGCCCGTCACATGGCACAATGGGAAAGTGCAAGGCTCGAAGCTGAAGCTCGTCTATCCAGGGAATCGCAACTCTTGGTTCCATCATCAGCAGGAAGGTCTGAGACCGACTACTTTTTACGCATATGGAATTCAGAGATAGGAGAAGCATTTAGGAAATTCAAGAATGAAGACAAGTGTCAAAGTTCAGCCTCTCAAGTATCTTCATCTACGAAATATGGATCTGCTTCAGGCATCACAACTGAGATGGACCTTACTCTTGTTGAAGATACCGAGTGGAAGGACAACCAACCATATACTGAAGATATCTTGCAAGGTTCCGACACCTCTAGCTCCAGTGAATTGGAGGATTCATCTGAATCAGCACTGCAACTTCTTTTGGATTTCCCGAGTAACGATGACATGAGCTTTCTTGGCTTTTTGAGTGAGAGTTCCTTGAACTGCTCCTTGGCAGAACATAGAGTTAGCTTTCTCTAAATATGGTGGTTTTGAAAGCCTAAACTGTCGAAAAATTTCTGTTCTTTAGTAGGTCAGATGCAGAAAAGGTTTGTATTTCAACTCCATTATGTATTAATGCTATAGTAATAGATCCATCTTATGTGTTATGTAAGCCAGAAATGTCAGGCAAATTTAGGTCTAGTGGCACGGCATGTTTCTTTTTTGCAACTATCGCCACGTTTGCAGCATATTTTCTGTAAGTTAGTACATCTTTTGAGTAGCTAAAAACATGGGAGAAAATGCTGGCTTTTGTGAAAACTTCTCAAGTGGAATTATTATTATTGACAATGAATTCTTCAGAGCACAAGAGTGTTTTTCCTATGCAGACTAGTAAGATCCTATTCAGACAAGAAGCATATAACAGAACTGGACGCGTAAAAGAACACACACTAAAAATCAGCAGCCACGAAAATATACAAGGGAAAATCTTTAACCATCCAACACATCCAAGTAACTTCTTAGGAGTTTGTCCTGTGGCGCGATATTTGGAAGCCATCTCCGTTTTAAGAATTTGTTCTCCTCGTTTAGCTTCAACCATGGCTTTCTTCTCCTCTGCCTCCTTGTGCATTAAAGCTGCTCTATTTTTCATCTTCTCTGCATATTCTGCTTTCTTTTGCTCTAGTCTTTCCTGCAAATTCCACAAGCTTATCAACATTGCTGAAAAGTCTATATTTTTCAAAAGCATTTGACTCAATGGATCCTAAACTAAATCACGTGGTTTGTTCCATACCATGCACCATCCGAATTTTGTGCAGTACCGCCCAACAAAACCAGCATTTAGTGTTTTAGCTTTTTCATAAAGAATTTCAACAATGACTATCTTCAACAGAGATCGAATTTTATGTTGTTTGCATTACTTAACAAGAAAGTAACAGTAGTGCAAGGTGACACAAAATTCCATCTTTCTTGAACGTGTTCATAGTTGAAATTCTTGATGTTGTCAAACAGTTGCAATTCTTAATATTGCATGTAAAACAACTATATACATACTATATATACATAAGCAGAAATTTATCATGTAGGTTGTTTCATGACAAGAGAGGTAATGCCCTGATACGAAGGAGCTCAATAATCTCAAGATACGAAAACCAAATGATTCAGTGGGATGTTGATAATGAAACTTGGATGCACTTTAGTCTGATTTATGGTCCTTTCTATATAGACACTGGAGAATTAATATAACTTCATACTTTTTTCGTGCGCTTAATCCTCAACCCTTCCAACTTCATGATCAACCTATGTCTACCGCACAGCAAACAGATCAATTAGCACAACTTAACCTTCACTTTAATTTTGTCCTTTATTTTCTTTAAAAAGATTAGACTTTGTTACATCATTATAACGTTAATATAACTTCATACTCTTTTAGCGCGCTTAATCCTCAGTCACTCAAAAGGGCAGCTTGTACTAAGCTCCTATTATGTGCGGGGTCCAGGGAAGGGCTGGACACAAGGGTCTATTGTACGCAGCCTTACCCTGCAGTTCTGCATGACACTATTTCCACGGCTTGAACCCCTAACCTCCTAATCACATGGCAGCAACTTTACCAGTTACGCCAAGGCTCCCCCTCATCCAAGCCAAAATAATGGAAGTAAGAAAAATACTGGTAGTCATGCAGTCGGAATGAGGTAAGGGTGTTGGAGCAGCAAGATTGCATGTTTAAGCCAACTTCCCATCTACAAATTAAGTGCAACACCTAATAAAATTTTTATTATCTAGGATAGAAGTAACATTTTCAAATGCTTCTCCTTAAAGAATCCAGTTCATATCCTCATTGACACACAATAAACCAAACATCTCCAACAATGCTCAGAAGAACAAGAAAATTCTTCAATTTCCTCACCATCTCCAATTCTCTTTAGATTACAGAATTAGATGTTTGAAGCATAAAACATCTAATTCTGTTATCTAAATGGGCACAGAAATCATATTGGCATTGGTATGCTTTGGACACATAAATCATATGCATTAATGCTGGCTTTTGTGAAAACTTCTCAAGTGAAATTATTATCATTGAATTCTTCAGTGTTTTTCCTATGCAGACTAGTAAGATCCTTTACAGACTATGAAGCATACAACAAAACTGGACGCATAAAATAACACACACTAAAAAGCAGAAGGAATGAAAATATACAAGCTTTTGTCATCCAACACATCCAAGTAACTTCTTAGGAGTTTGTCCTGTGGCGCGATATTTGGCAGCCATCTCTTCTGTTTTAAGAATTTGTTCCCCTCGTTTAGCTTCAACCATCGCTTTCTTCTCCTCTGCCTCTTTGTGTATTAAAGCTGCTCTATTTTTCATCTTTTCTGCATATTCTGCTTTCTTTTGCTCTAATCTTTCCTGCAGATTCCACAAGCTCATCAACACTCCTGAAAAGTCTATATTTTTCAAGGAGCATTTGACTCAATGTTATCCTATCCTAAACTAAACCACATGGATTGTTCCATGCCATGCAACAACAACAACAACAACAACAAAAAACTCTGTGAATTCCCACAAGTGGGGTCTGGGGAGGATAGTATGTACACAGACCTTACCCCAACCCCGGGAGCGCAAAGAGGTTGTTCCATGCCATGCATTTCCAGTTAAATGGTTTCATGGAAAATGACTTCCGTCATATCAAACACACGTTAAAAGTCCTTATAAAGCGCTTGCATTTTAAGAGGCACTTCAGAACAATTTCAAAAATGCAATGTCAAAAATTGTTGAAAATGCGAATACTAGACTTTAATTTGTGCGTATTTACCTCAAGTTTTTTCAGTTTAGCTTCAAGATGTGCTTTCTTGCTGTTTTCCCATGCTGCAACTTTAGATAACTTCTTTTGTGCCCTATTCAATCACACAAACAATGTTAAGATGAATTTGAGCAATTGAATTGCTAGACAGCTTTTATACAATTAAAAGAGCATACAAAAATAAGCAAGAATTAATTGTATGATAACTAACAATTGACAACATATATAGGAAGTTAGAAATCCTACTTGTTATCCACTCTGCTTTTTTCACTCTCTTCCCATGCCTTGATAAAAGCAGACTTCTTATCATTATTAAGCTGCGCAAGAGCAGTATCTAAGGAAAATAAACAAGAAACAGGACACTTGTTAGCTTCTGAGATGTGAATAAAATCATTCAGTTGGAGAATTTAGTAACTAATTAACACTAGACCATCAAACTGAACTTCCAAAAACCAGATAAGGCAGCCGGTGCATTAAGATTCCGCTATTCGTGGGATCCAGGGAAGGGCCAACTACAAGGGTCTATTGTACATAGTCTTACCTTGCATTTCCGCAAGAGACTGTTTCCACGGCCCGGACTCGTGACCTCCTGGTCACATGGCAGCAACTTTATTAGTTACTGCCAACGCTACCCTTCAACTTCCAAAAACCAGATATTCAAAGAAATTTAAGATTTTTCGCACCATTAGTTTTGACTCCTTAGGACATTATAGCAGAAGTAGAAGCACATCCTACTATTGTCTTGTGTTACAATGTAGTAAAAAGTGGTTAATTAAGGTCTAGTTCGCGATATATACATACCTCTGTCGAGGGATCCTTTTGAGTTTTTCGTTGATGGATTTGTCTCTGTCAATATAAAGAAATAAAACGACAACATGTTCAGGTTTCTCAAAGTTTTGGTAAGTATATGATCAATTAGACATCTCTACGCAGAATATGGTCCTAGATGTGACATTCTTGCATTTTGTTATATGTTCCTATTTCAACCTTCTGATCACTCATTCCTTAATTTGGAACTCATAACTAGAAAAAAGGCAGTTCGGTGCACTAAGCTCCCGCCATGTACGGAGCCCGGGAAAGGCCCGACCACAAGGTCTATTATACGCAACCGTACCCTGAATTTTTGCGAGAGGATGTTTCCACGGCTGGAACCCGTGACCTCCTAGTCACATGACAACAACTTTACCAGTTACGCGGGTGGAATTCATAACTAAGAACACAAGAAAATCACGCGTTTTTCCTTTGTACTAATAAAGCATGCAGGAAAAAGAGAGTCGAAAGAAAACAAGAAAACGAAAAAACATGCAGATACACATAAAGAGAGAGGGAATTATATTGATTGATTTACTTTGAGGTGGTGGCATGGTGGTGACAGCTTTAGAATTGTTGGTGGCCATGGCTATTGTTCTTGTATGGCTTCCATTTTGGTCAATTATATATATAGATAACAAAAAAGGTGATTTCCAAAAAGGAATTAGGAAATCAAATTCAGTTTTTTAATATTAAAAAATGAAAGAAAAGGAGAAAAAGAATTGAAGTGCTTTATTCTTTCTATTGCATGTAAAAAGGAAGAAGGAGCTTTTCTTCTCCAAAGCCTAAAGATATTATATTATTCAGTGTTCAGAAACTTTAAGGTCCATTTATTTACGGGTAGAAAAAGTGTAGAAAACGTGTGTTTTATGATCAAATGACGATTAAGAAGTAATCAACTTTTAGTTCCTCCATTCTCAAAGAATGGCAGGGCGTAAAATACGAGAGTCGAAGTTTTTTGTTATGTTGTCAATTCATATTCTTTTATATATTTTTTTTAAAAAAAATTGTGTTTAAGTTAGTATATATAATATGGTTATAGTTTAACGTGTGATTAGTGGTTAGTTATTATTTTTGTTAAATTACCTATTAATGTTTTGTTATAGATTTTTGTCTATAAGTACTACTAATAAGCGACCTGATTGTGTAAGTATTTTTACACCATCAATACATACAATTTAAACTCATACGTACACATAGTTATGGAACAAAAATAAAAGAAACAAGAAAAATTTCCACCCAACTCTCTAGTTAGGTAGTGATATGATTTTTTATCACGCGAGGCTCAAGTGTTTGATATCCTGTCTTGTTATAACGTTCTCGTGAAAATAACACGTGTTAGTCAGTTTTTGGATTGGTAATCGAAAAATAATACGTGTTTACAAAGCCATTAAGAGATAGTCATTATTTTAGTCGAAACACAGAAAGTTCCAACATAATATGCTGGATTTTGAAGTTTCTGTGTATAAACTTCCAGCATACTATGTTGGAACTCTAGCACATTATAAGATTTCAGCATATTATGTTGGAATCTCGTATGTAAAAAGTTCGACCTCCAACATATTTTGATGGATTTTTTTTGAATTTTGAAGAGTATTTTTGTTAAAATTTTATATTTACGTGAAAATGTGGCTAATTTTCATTACTATTGAAATTGTGACTATTGTTCAATGAGAAAATGACCCTCTATTTATGTTTTTTGCCTTTTTAGATGTTTTCTTCCATTGACATGAAATGTACCTTCAGCCCAATCATATTATATCTAATAGTCTGATATATCTATTGTTTTATATTTTTTTATAGTGATAGTTTATTTTATATATTTTTATATAATGACAGTGTATTTAATATATTTTTTTGTATAGTAACAGTTTATTTTGTATATATCTTTTATAGTGACAGTCTATTGTATATAAATTATATAGTGACAGTCTATTTAGTATATTTTTTATATAGTGACAGTCTATTTTGTATATATTATATATATAAATTAGTATAATTGAAGGCTAAATATACTCAATCAAATATCAGAAAGATTCAAATAAAAATTTATCAATAATTAAGAGATTAATAGTGAAAATTTCCCAAATATTTTATTAGTTAACTGAATAATTTTGATTTTTTAACCAAATAATAACATTAATTTCGAAAAGTATATATCTTCTCTATTTGGAGCATTTTTGAAAAAGAAGAAAATTTGTGGGAACGCCCACTATTTATGTAAGCAAAAAGAGAACAGTGGAAAGAGATTCAATTATAGAAGAACCAAAAAAGTGATATGACAATTTTTGTAACTAAATGCTTTTCCATAAAGTCTATTTCGCTGTCAAAACTTTCACATTATCAACGGTCGCCTTTGTAATTGATTTTGGGCTATTAATTATATGATTTATTTTGTGATTATCGATTGTCATTGATTTTCCCCGGATGACTATAAGTGATATTTGCTCTTGTTCAATTACCAGTTGGAAATTAGAGTATTTCTGATTTTTTTTCCCTCCTTGAGATTTTCTAACATTCTAGTTTGGACGCGAGAAATTTGTGAAACACACAGAATAACTTTCCAATAACTCATTTAATTAACTTTCCCCTCCATGAGGCATTTTTTGAACCAAAAGAAACTAACTTTTCATTCATAAAAAGCTAACAAAGCCTATAAAAAATCGTGTTTGTCCAAACATATTTTTCTTTTGCAAAAAATCTTCTTAAAAAATATAAATTAAAAAATTTAAAGAACTTTTTTCCAAAATATATGTTCTACACCCTTTTTCACGTTGTCTCTCGTCTTTTGCTTTTCAAATTTATTTTTTGTTAATTCAACGTGTTTACTTTTAGAAAAATTAGTGAGGTAATGAAGAACCAATTAATTCTTTTATTATTATTATTATTATAATTTTGCTAAGTGCTAGTGGTGCTGTAAAGGAGTTGAAAATCCCTTATGCCGATGCTCAACTCTTTCCTTCTTTATCTCTTCCATTTAAAATGAAAAATAAGATAAAAAATCTCTACCTTCTGATATACATAATAATGTTTAGGATTAATCATCTCCTCGTTATGATCATATTCAAAAATATGTAAATGGAAAGCTGAGTCATTTGTTTAGTCTTTCTTTAGAAAAAAAAATGGATCTTAAAAGAGCAATTAAAGGAAATAAAGACTAGTTACTTCATTCGTTTTATGGACTGCATTGATTAACATTTTCAATGAATTTTTTTATGAGAAACGCTAAGATTTGTTGCCTGCATTAATTAACTGATTATATTCCAATATTTTTTTTGTTCCGACAAGGGTGTGACATTAGGGGTGTGTTTGGTATAACGAAAAATATTTTTCGTGAAAACTGTTTTTCAAGAAAATGTTTTCTTGCTTTTTCTGTCTGAACCATGTGAGGAGCATGCTTAGCCAACCTTATGAATTCCATGTAGTACTCTTGCACACTTTTATTCCCTTGCTTGAGTTGTTCGAACTCTGTAGCCTTAGCTTTCATATCCTCTTCCGGGATAAAGTTAGCCATGAAGGCCCATTCAAATTCTTCCCAAGTAGGCGGACCATCATCTTCATCTCTTTCCCTTTTCCCATATTTCAAACCAAGCGCCAGCCACATCTCTAAGCTGGTAAGCAGCCAGCTCCACAACTTCATCATCAAATGCTTTCATCGCTCGGAGGGCTTTCTTGACACCCTCCAACCACAACGTTGGATCTTCATAAACTATAGAACTCTGGAGTACTCAACTTCAAAAATTCATTCACTCTTGAGGACTCAGAATTGCTCTGTCTATTTGATTGAGGTGGAATCTCTTCTCTTCTCTTATTCTGGTTGGCCATGAAGGCTTTAAACATCTTCATAGCACTGTTGACAACATTAAACATCTGACCCACCTCTGGAGATATAGTTGTTTGAGACGGAGCTGCTGTTGGGGGCGGCACTGGATCCTGAGGCACTGGATCATCATGCTCCACCCCTTCTTCCTGTTCAACCCGGGGTACTTGAACCCCATTTGTGGATTTACCCTTCCTTTTCTGAGTTGAAGTCCTTTTTGTTCTGCCTTGAGCCACAACAGTAGCAATAGTTTCTTGAGCAGCATCCTGAGTGTCGGTGTCAGAGTTGCGAGTACGAGCCACTTCTGCGAGTTTTGGAGAAACGAATACATTAGGTAATTTCCTAGAGGTAGGATCTGCTACACGATCTAAAGTATGAAAAAAATGAAACTTTTCCTAAATGCTTATAGCCTCCTGTTTATAAGTATGACGCGCTTCATACCCATAAACAAGACTCTACTAACACGGCTTCATAGACCCCTAGGACTCTATAAACCAGAGGCTCTGATACCAAGTTTGTCACGACCCATTTTTCAAACAAGCCGGGACCGGCACCCGATCACTAAACATGACCGAGTGAACCATCTGTCCTTGTCAAATCTATTATAGCCTCAAACTTTATGTGCAATAAGGCAATACTATAACAAAATACTTTTAATTAATTTAAATATCTAAAATAAACCAACACAAAACTTTATTCCTAGAAAACAATGAAATACTACTAAGTCATTATCAAAAACATCTGAATTTTTAACCCCACGACTATATCTATAAAGCCTCTACTGATAAACTGACGCACTTTTTAGGACATGAGATTTCTGGTCAGTTCTCTAAGTAAACAAACAATAGCTAGATAAATATGAATTTAAGGAATAACCCACGAACAAAAGTGGAGCTCACCAATAGCATTGGAAGAGATGGAAGTCCTAACCCGTAGTCTGTTCGCCTGTAAAACCGGTTCCTATGTTGTACCGCAGGCCAACGTAGATTCCCAAAAGAGAACGTCAGTACCATCCATTGTACTCAGTGAGTCTCAATGACAGGGGACGAAACTTTAATACAATACACATTACGAGCAAAGTATCTAAATGCATAGAAAAATATAAAGCTTCTAAGAACAACTCTAAAATAATCGCATAATAGTAGTTCATGAATATTCTAAAAGAAATTCGTTTCTTTTTAAAAAAAAAATACTTCTCTTTATACTTTGGGAGTTCCAACTATCCTGACATATTTCTGCCTTAGTCACCGTGTGATCGGCACGGGTTCGATCCCAACCTGATCGAATAGGCCCAATTCACGAGGTGCCACTCGCTTCATGGTTCTCAGCGCTCATGTATCATACCTTAGCATGGCTAAGTAAATTCTCAGCAACGAAGCCCTCGGCTCATGTGCTCCCTACTTTGGCACAAGTAGTTTCAGGAAGTCAACGCCTTGGTGAGGACCCTCGGCCTGGACGATGACCCCTTCTCAGAATAAAGGATACTCCCAAAAATATTTTCTTTCTAAAACTTGTTGTTGTGACTTTTCAAGTCTAAATCTTTCAACATACTTATTCCGGAATCCTTAAAAGTAAGGTATGACATAAGAATGAAATAAACATTTAAAATTATTTCTATAGATTTTGGCTTCTTCATGAATTTTCAACATGAAAATGACATATAGAAATAACACAGAAATCTGAAAATTTATGCACATATATCAAAATAATCATCTAAATTTAACTAGAAAATAGTTCTATGCTAATAGGTATTTACTCGCCCCAATCAAGTACATATAAATTCTTTTAAGCAATTCATCAAACATCTTGTATGCGTGCTTTATGAGTTAAACCACTTTAGTAAAGGGTTATATCAACTCACCTCAAAACTTCTCGAGCCAATACGTAGGCCCCAGTCCAATTGACACCAGTCAAATAATCGATTTTACAATAACCAGTGCATTTAATCAATTTTAAAGTTTCACCCCTAAACATGAAATCTATTGTTGATATAGAGAAAGAAGGGAATTACTATACCCATTACTACCGTAGGGTAACTGAGAATAGAGAATTTTTTTATACCCGAATTTAAAAATTGTGATTTGTAAAGAACCCTAGAAATTTTCTGTTGCCTCGCGTGAGTATTTTGATGGCTGCTGCCGTTCGTAAGGTTGCGTTCTCTGTTTTTTTTTTTTTTTTTTTTTTTTTTTTTTTNCAGAACAGTAGTTCTGTATTGATTTTAAGGCTTTAGGCCTTTTCTCTTTTTGAATGAAAGGTTTCTATCTTTTCCCAAGGCTTTAGGCACCCTTTTTTTCTTTCTTTTTTTTTCTATATTTTATTATTATTACAATTATTATTATGATTATTATTTTTCTTGTTTCGTGTTCACTTAACTAATAATTAATGGTACCTACTTTTACTAATTAAAAATATTAAAATTATTAATATTCTCCTAATTGTATATTCAATTATTTATAAATAGAGAAGTAACTCAAAATCAATCACAAGGGTTTAAATCTGTAATAGAAGTATAATTTAAGATTATAAAAATTAAATTCTATATTTAGCGGGTCTTGAAACTTTTATAGATTTGAGGAGTGTTACAATCTTCCCTCTTTAAAAAAACATTCGTCCTCGAATGTTGTTAGGGCCTTATTCTTAAGCTAACAATCATTCTTTAGGTCCTTGAACCTATTAAGTTTTCTTAGCACTCAAAATTTTGGCTAACTCACTAAATTTTCAAAAAAATTGGCAGAGTTTCCCTTGTAAATTGGACTATCCAAAAAAAAATACCCCTGTCACAAATACCACAACTACACCAACAACAACCAAATATACCATAACAGGTCATTCATAGGCACCATACACGGCTCATAAACTAGTTACACACACTCCGGCAAGGAGGTACCACAATAACCAACCAATTTCTAAAGCACAACACTTTACAAAAAGTAATAACCTTAATGAATTAAATATACTCTGGCATGACACTAAATTATTAAATAACTAAAAATACCCTGACAAAACCTAAATTACTTCATCAGCTAAGTATAATCTAGCAAGGACATAAACACATGTTAACTTGTATTTAATAAATGAAATACAAATGTCAAACCAAACTTAGATTCACATACCTTTTTCCTCAAATAAATATGAATATTTCTCTCTCATATCTTCCTCGACTTCCCACGTAGCCTCTTTTGAACCATGATTACTCCACAAACTTAAATAGAGTCAAAATTTCCTTGAATTGAGATTTAAAATAAATGGTCACTTGGGACTTCCAAGTGACGACTCTATAAAATTAAAATAATAGATCATTTTTCTATAATGTCACTTAAAGTGAAAATACATCTTTCCCCGGAAAAAGGAAGTGTGACCATAAGTACTCCAAAGTTTCAAAATTTTAAAGAGTTAATATCTCAAAGCCCCCTAAACTGAACCAATTTTGTAAGTTACATACTTAAACTACAGGGGATTCCCATTACCCTCTAAACTACAATTAGGGGTGTACATGGACCGGATTGGTTCAATTTTTATCAAAATCAATTCAAACCAACTATATCGATTTGGATTGGTTCGATTTTGTCGGATTTTTCGGATTATTGCTATATGAATATTATTTCAATCTTACTTTATTAAATTTTTGATGAGTAAAATATGTTTAAGCAAAAAATTAAAAAAATTGACAAATATATGATCTATTAAAATATTCTTATGGAAGAATTTTCTTAGTAACACATGATAGTTACTTTTTAGTCGTCTGACAATAATTTTATGTTGATATACACTTTCAAGATTAACCGAATTTAATAATTAAACATAAAAATAAATATGAACCTATATGATGATATGTTCTATTTAATTTTTAAATTATCGATATATCATTTCAAATTTGAAAAAGGTATAAGAATTTAATAGATCTTTACATATAAATATGGAAGAACAAAGAGATTGACGCATTTCACTAACATTTGATAATAAAGTGATTATACAAACCATTATTTAAAGTTAATGAGTATGGAGCACTTCATATTTAACTAAATATTACATCCCGTAAGAGAATCACAAATATTTCTAGACAGTTTTTAAAGAAAATTCTATAAAAAGTCTTTAAAATATATATAAATATTATATGTTAATATGTCGGTTTGGTTCGAGTTTTTTTTACACAATACCAAACCAAATCAAACCCAACATAATCAGATTTTTTAATCGATTTAATTTGACTTTTCAATTTGATACGGTTTTCCAGTTCGGTCTGTACACCCTAACTACAACATAGTGACATACCCATTGCAAAATACCCTCTAGAGTGCCATGTTTCAAAAAAAGTGGTTCAAATCTATAAAATGTGCGTGAGAGCTTAAAATTTTGTCCACGGATGTCCAATAGCTAACTAGTCCAAAAAAAATAATTTTTCCTGATAGTTTCTTATTATTAACCTTATAAAACAGCCTTGATTAATAACTCCAAAGTTTAATAAAGTTAGGGATTTTTTTAATTGCCCATAAATAATTTTCCTAAATATGATTCTTTGATTTTGTGAAACAAACCTTGACCAGACAAAGCTAACTGCCAACCGGTCAAACCCTTTTGGAGTCTTCTTTTATTTGTTACATGATATGAAGCTCCGGTTTACAACTTTAATATTTTAAAAATCATCCTTGGCAATCGAAGGTTTGAGGGAAAAAATTATAGAATTGAGGGAAGAGCCGAAATAATTATGATTATTATTTTTATTTAGAATAATAAATAAAAATGTACAAAAGCAATCGCAAAGGATCCAAATTATAATCTTCGATTATTATATAGTTAAAGGAAGGAAAATTCAAGAACATGGACCTAAATAGATATTTTAACTAGAGTTCTTTCCTTCGCTACATTAAAGCTAGAAGATGACTGATATATAACATCTGGATGCTTGATTGTTACTTGATAATTTCCATGAAAGAGTGAAATATCAAAGTAACCATTTTCATCGGTTGTTCCTACCAATCCATGATGTGTTACTTGCCCCATGAAGTTGTCGACGACATCTCCAGTGGGCAAGTTGTAGAAGCTGTTGTCCGTTAGGCACATTTTGTAGCAACCCTGTGGTTGCCACGGTGACCAGATCATTATTCCAGTCACCGCTGGATGTGCAAGAAGCTCCCACAAAATATCATTCAAGTACTCTGCCTGTGCACACGCACAAAAAAAAATATATAAGAAACTAACTTATCGGGAAATGAATCTTGAGAAGAATTTATCTTCTTGTGTTCAGTGAGATTTTACCTGTTCGGGTCTGGCCGAGACATCCAACTCCGTAATCCATATTGGCAACCTTGCAGTTGCAAGTATGTCAATAGCAGCTCGAATGTAAGGCAGGATGGGAGTGTCAAAATGTCCTTGGAGTCCAATTCCAAGTGGTCCGTTAAATCCCGTGGATCGGATTTCCCGAATCTTGGCCAAGTATATAGCCGGACTCGCCTCCCCATCGTAAGGGTTTTCTATGGTGTTGAATTCATTTAGGAATAAAACAGCACCATTATCCAGGTTATGAGCAGCCTGGTAGAAGCGAGCAGAGGCGCCTTCCCCTAACATGCTTTCCACATATGAGAAATGCATGTTTTCATTGTCAACATCCCAATGGATCATTTGCCCTTTGTATTTTGGGATGATGGATAGAAACCTCCTACGGATTGCTGCCCTTAGTTGTTCTTGTGAGATAGTTTTTGCCCATGAAGGTAACCAGTATTGGTTTTCCCACACAATGTTATGACCCCTGATTACCATGCTATAATTTTTGCAATATTCAAGCATGGCATCAGCCAAGTGGTAGTCTACTTGGCCTTGAGATGGCTCAGTTACATGCCATTTCAATTCATTTTCAAATACAGTTAGCTTGAACCTGGCATTATGCCAAGTCCTATAAGCTACATTGGTTAAAATATGTGGGCTCATAGCATTTCCAAGTGCAAATGTACCTTCTGTCTGCTCGATAGATATAGTTGCATTTCCTACTGGTTGCCCTCTAGAATCAATAGCTTGGAGTTTCACCCTGCTCTTCCTTGACTGTTCATTTGAAGTTCCAAAGAGAATATGAGTCAAGTGTTTTTATTTATTAAATATATTTGAAATTCTTGTGCTTTAGTATATATCATAAGCGAGTTCAGTTTAAGATGATGTCTCTGTTAATTATTTTTGTTTTTTGCGTGTTTTTCTCATAGCGTGGTCTTAAAATAAAGTCAACCTCTATATTTTACAAACTTTGACATTTTAAAGGTACAAAAAATATTCCCTACTATTTTAAAACAATTTCCATTTTTTCACCAAACACTTTACCTATTTGTAACAAATTTTACTTTAGTGAATTCAAAATTTTGTTAAACTTTTAAAAACTTATTAACTCTAAGGAATTTGACAGTATATTAAATTCTTTTATGTTTAGAAGTAAGAAATGTTATTTACAAATAGAAGACAATAAAAGTATTTAAAATCAAAACGAAATTATATCCAATAACTAAAAAAAGAGGGCTAATACATTAAAGCAGAAATTTTAATATAAAACAAAAAAAACCATAAACTAACAAATTATAAATAATTTCCTCATATTTACTCGCATGTTTTAGCAAAACTTATCAATTTTAGAAAGGTTTCTTTTGACATCAAACACACTTGATTTCTATTGAATTAAGTTAAAAATTAAAAATTAAAATAGAGAAAAGACAAAATAGAAGACGTTGGAGTAATAAATTTACAAGTCTAGTTGTGGTTAGGCTGAGGGGTAACGGAGATTCGATCACATGACCTCTCTGATGCTTTGAACCCACATGTAGTGATTACATTGCATTAAGTAAGCTCAAAGTAATCATATGGACGTATTTTCCATGTTTTAAACAAAAATTACTGAAAAATATAGTACTATGTTTAGACGAAGAGGATTTAATTGAATCCGCTTTAATAATAACAAGTGCGGTTCATAAATACTAATATCTTTTAAATACGGACGTACGAAATCAAGAAAGAATTTACCTTCTCGATGCTTTCTTGTTGGTGGGATTTCCAATCTGATACGCTGAATGGCTGTATAGAGATGCTTTCTTCCCATATTTCAATAGAACTGTTGTGGCTCTAAAAAGAGAAATCAAGGAAATGCTATTTGTCGAATTACGAAAGATGTTAAAGGAAAAGCTTAAGACAGAAATCAAAATTACCTCAAAGTAAAGCTGCGTGAGTCCAGAGAAGTTCCCAAGGAAACCTCCCTTTAGCATTGACCAACATGAAGAGGTTGCACTGGTCCAGCCTATGGGAAAATCAAGACCATCTGCTGCTTTAATCTTTGCAGCAACATTTGCAGTTCCGCTGCTCAGCTTTATCCATGCTATCAAATTGAATTTGAAACAAAATAAACTTAATTCCAATCTTTAATTTCAAAACATCCGCAAAAGATTAATCTATATTAAAAGTACGAAACTCTTTAGCAAAATGTCTTTCGCCTTTTTTATCATTTAAAAATAAATTTATATTGAACAAAATCGTAATTATATTATTTAGTAATATTTATATGTTTTTAAAATTTAATACTCATTATATAAACCGGAAAAAATGTACCTGAAACAGCGTACATTCTGTCCTTCTCTACGTAAAATCGTTGATCAAATGGTTTTGTTCTGTTGGCGGCAACAGCAAGCAGCCCTCCGCCATATTGCGGATTGAGGGGCTTATCAACACACTACATGAAGCATAGTAATAATAATCAGAAAATTGAAACTTTTAATTAATTCTCTTTTCCGATAGATAGTGTATGTATGTATGTATGTATGTATGTTCCCTCTTTTATTATTTTATTTTCTTTTTGGGAAATATACGTAAATGTTTATCATAAAACTTGCCTCTGCAGTGAAATTATAGTCATATTTCACTGCGTCCGCTTGAAGTCCTGCAAACATAATATCTTTTAGCATGCAAAGATAATGTCATAATAGTTGATTACTATGACTCAATTCATGAAAAAATCATGGAAATTAAAGTTAATTTCTACAACAAGTTAAATAACACTAGTTGTGTTAAGATCCGTTTATACTTTTAGAAGGAAATTAAGAAAAGTGTAAGACAAACCTGAACCAAGAACACAAAACAATAATAATTCTACAAATGCAAAATAAAAGAAAATTCCTTGGAAAGTAGTCATTTTCAACTTCTCAATAAATGTTATAAAAAATCCTCCAATTCTTAATTAAGGTTATCAAAGTGCTGTTTCAATTCTTAATTGAATGTAATTAAAACATAATATTACAGACTATATATAGCCATAGGGAAATTAAGAAATTGATTGTTTACATGAAAAGATAGTGCATTTACATTCTTAGCATTTTGAGGACATCCTCTTTACATTTTTTATTTAAGTAGCTTTACACTTCCATTTATTTAGGGGTAAAAAATGTGTGCAATGGTTGAGTCAAGTTTTTGCTTTTTCCCCGTCTTCCTCTTCACCGGTAGTTCCTTTATATATTTATACTTTGATTTGATTTTTTTGTTTTTTTTGTTTTTGTTTTCCTTTCCTTAATGATTTTCCCGATTTCAACCATTAGCTCCCCAAAATTGCTTTACAATTCTTGCCTTTGAAAGGAAATTGCAGAAATTCAAGGGAAAATCGGTTTGAGAAGCTGGACAATATCAAAGGTAAAAGTTTGCTTATTTCATCACACGGACCCATTCATTCTCTGTAAGAGAGGTATGATTGTCAAAATTAAAATCCCTTTGATTTTTCTTTTTGAAATTCAAAGGAAACCCTTGCCCAAATTTCTAGCTATTAACACCTTACAATCACTCCTCTTATATCTGCTCACATCTATTTCGCTACTGCTACTACGTTTGGCACTACTGTTCCCTCACAATCTTTGCTCGCATCTTATAGTTTATTAGCATATTTGGCCAAACTTTTAAAATCAGTTTATTTTTAAAAAGTGTTTTTCTCAAAATCTCCCTAGTTGGTTATTTTAATTCCCATGGTCAGTATTTGTAATAACTATAATATAGTGAAATAGACTGTTTGGGGTGGATTCAGGATTTTAAGCACGATACTTATCATGATATCAAGAAATAGTAAATTTTTCAGTATTTTATGACATATTAATAATTTTGCACATTATTTAAAGAGATAAACTGTAATCTTGCTAATCTATTCGGGGTCTCAAAGGGGCGTGGAAACGCATAAAAACTCTTGAAGGAAAAAGAGATGTAACCCTAGTTCCTTCGGAATCGGTAGTGAATCCTATTTCCGATGTGGATTGGATGATGGAAAAACCAGCAAGCTACGGATTCAAAGCTTACCTTATTTAGAACGCCAAAATTGGCTTGGTTTCAAGATGTAGAATCTACGCTGAATCACCATTTGGCAGGCTACTAGAACTTGGGTCTCTCTCTTGGGTGAGGCATCAAGTACATGTATCTTTGCCGATTAACCAATTTAAATTTGTGGGTTTTGATTAATATCTGACAATCACTACATAATATTTATCTTAACATAAAAAGGAAATGTAGATTAGTGCCTGTTTGTTTATTTTGATTGTTTATCTTGTGTGCTCTGTAATTAGGGCTGGCAATAAGGATACAATTAGCAATAAGGAAATTTAAGAAAAAGCCAGGTTAGTGCTCTTGTTTAGTCTGGACCAGTACTCATCCTCCATTTTCTCCACTTGCTTTGTGGCCTTAACTTTCTGTTCGATAAAGGCCTTAAGTTGTTGAGGGTTATAAGGTGGTGGAAGTGTGCATGGTTCAGTATTACTCGGAGACTTCTCTATCGCTTCTTCCATAAACTTCCTCCAAATACCATCGGAAGGACATGCCAATGATTCTGAACATATTTCAATTGCATTTGGAGGAACGATTGGATCAAACTTCTGCAGCTTTGCGTATTCATTCAGCAGATGATATATGTAGTCATAAATATGCTCCATCTTCATGTTTTCATGAATGAAATTACTTCCTGCATTCCCAATGTCTTGTGCCTGAAATTCTCAAATTCCAAAATTTTTGTAGTTAGACAAGTACTACAGACAAATTGAATTGGAAAAGCATGCTAATAATGTTGCCGAATATAAGCATACTAAGTTTACCTTATCGGTGTGATTGTTTCCCCATTGAACAGCAAACTTGAGAGACCTACACGTATCAGTGTCTCTAATGGGCCAGTAATGCTGCTGTGGGATCATCCCTCTCATGAAGAAGTCATAGTAGCGAGGCGTTATGTATAACGTCGGAGAATCACAGGCAACTATGTACTTTTCACTCACAGACCATGCCCATCCTTCTACATATATTTTAAATCTAACAATTTTGCACCAATTTTCAAATCTCAATCAGCCTCAAAACCATATTTAATTAGCTAAACAAAAAGATCAAGTCTGTGTAGTATCATTAACCTGTGTGTGCATTGCTCTTCAATATTTGATTCTTTGTACCCCTTTTTGGATTGATCAACCCAATCCTGAGATTAATTATTATCATTGGAATAAGGCAAATTCAAGATCAGGTTATTATGTAAGTGTGTTGCACTTACGGAAACTTATAAGAGATTAAGTAATATTCATTCAATTTAATCAAGTCAATTGGTAGATTTTTCATTAAAAACAAAAAAGGAGAATTCATATTCAAATCTCCTTTTTTTTCTTCTTCTTATTCTTCTTATATAAAAAAAAAATAGAAGCTATTACTCTCTTCTTCTAAAAAGAATGGTAGATCCCAAGTACGACGGTTCACAAATTTGATGTTCAGTGTAGACCCAGAGTTCAGTTGCTTAATTGTTTTGAAACATGTGAATTAAAAATACTTGATTTTCTCAAATATTAATAGTGTCAAATAGAGATGGCTGGTTAAAAAAACAGTTATCCATTAAAAAATGGGTTGAATAATGAAGTTTTTAAAAACGGATCGAATATGGATAAGAACCATATTATCCACTTAGAAAATAGTTAACCAATGGATAACTAATGTGTTTAACTTTTACATTTGTAAAGCCTCAAATTGGGGGTTCCTCAAGCTTGGGAGACTAGGAATAATCCCATAAGTAATCATATTCAACAAGCCATAGATATCCATATTATCTGTCGGATAATCCCTTTTTATCCGTCTCAAATACGGGTCAGGTCGGATAATTTATCCATTTTTAGAATTACCCATTTTCGATCCGCTCATATCCGACCCGACCTACTCGTTTGCCACCGCATAATGTCAAATATAATGCGACAGATATAGCATCACTAGAACGTACGTGAAGCAATAGTAGAAGAAAAAAACCTGGATATATAAGAGAGTATCCCAATTCTGATTATGAGTGACATTACACTTCATAAGGTCTCTCCTGACTGGAGAAACATTAGGATTTCCCCTCCAATAAGCAAAGGGTATTCTCTCCTTCCAGCTGCTTTTCTTATTCCCTTCTTGTATCTTCTTCATCATACTTCTCCATGGTCTTATATTTGTCTCTCCCCTATATACAATAAAACCAAAATACAGTCATCTATCATTACTATTGTAATTCCTAAAAAAGGTAATCCGATGCACAACGCATTCCCATTTACGCAGGGTTCGGGGAAGGGACGCACCCCTTAGGGGTGTGATGTAGACAACCTACCATGATGCAAACATTAATAGTTGCTTTCATGGCTCGAGCCGGTGACCTGTAAGTCACACGAAGACAACTTTACTGTTGCTCCATGGCTTTCCTTCACTGATGTAAATCCTATATACCAAACATATTAAGGGTGAAAAGAAGGTTAAGTACCAGCCCCAAAATGACCAATCTGGGAAAACAATATCCATACTCTGCCAATCTGAACAGTATCGGAACAACGGCGGCGGGCTTGATTTAGATCGACGAAAATCCTTGGCTGGGATGACCGGCCGATCATCGGTGTCAAACATGATCTCCAAATTAGGTAATTTCCCAGGGTACCACCTTAGAAGTTGTACAATTCCATACATGGTGAATAAATGTCTAGTTTGAATAGACTTCTTTGGATAAGGCTCAACGTAAATTTCCCCATCTAGTATTACTAATCTGAAATGTGCATATATTCCCGATTTTTCCAACATTTCCCTAGTGATTCCAGTCTTTTTCCAATGCCTTAAATCTTCATGAATCCATCTAAAATACTCAGGGCATGTTGAGTTGTTAGGACTTGAGGGTTTATAGGATGTAGGATAGGTTCTTGGACATGTATTGATCTGGTTCCATGCATAGCAATCCAGAGGGTATTCAAGAATATGGGGCTTGATACTTGAGTATACTACTTTTTGATAGAAATAATCTGAGTACTTTGCCTGCGCAAATTTGAAGAAAAAAAGGAAAGTCAATTAATCGAATTGGGGTATTCAAGAATATGTTGCTTGCAATGATAGGTTAAAATACACTAATATGTAATTATACAACAATTCTTTACACCGTCAATTATGTATAATAATATACTATAAAATCACCAGGTACAATTGTGACCGGGTCTTCCCGTTTCCTCTTCATACCCCGGGAGTCCTCATTGGGGAATAGATTGAAAAAGATTTACTAAGTGATCGTTTGGTTTGAATACGGCTTATGCCGAGATAAATTGTGTTAAGATTAGTTATTCTGATATTGTTTTTTATTTACGGTTTGATATGTTATATTAACAATGATAATTGCATAATTTTTAAGAAGAAGGTATAAGTTATCCCATCACTAATTACCACTACAAGGTGTAAGTTATCCCGGTACGAATTTTACAATACTTTCTTATACTTCGTACCAAACGACCCTAAAAGAGAGAAACAAAGAGAATTAACCCCTCCCTTCTCTTTATAAAGGGCACAAGTATACTTAATTAAAAATTACACTTCTAGACCCACATTAACCAATTACTCTACTTATTACAACTATTACATAGTTTTCGTTTTTAGTATTTTGTAGTCAAACTGAATGAAGTGTAATTTGAATTAATTGGGTATGAAATAGTGGATGTCGGATACCATGTAGTAAAACAAAAAAGAGTAATCAAGTGTCAGACTATTCGTTAACAAGATCTAGTACATGATTCTAAAATATGTTTACAAATCTAGTCGTATTCTAAGGTTACAATTCTAGTTGTAATGAACATTAGCTTCCGTAGATAAAGTGAATAAACAAATAAAATAAAAAAGGTCCAGAAGTGCAACTAAGTTATCGAATATGTTTTATATTTGATAATTTCCCGTGTCAAACATATTGACTGCCGTTAGTTTTATAGGCAATTTTTTAGCCAAAAGAAAACGGAAGGGGCTTTGGGGAGCCAATAGGTTAACAAAAGACAATGATGAAACAAATTCGATACTATTATTATATTAATTAACAATATTATCAATTAATGCTTATGATAGAGAAAGTTTACTTGTTGTGAGCTTGTGTAAGTATTTTTATATTGTCGAGGCATAGAACTTAACGAATGCAATAATATACGTATATACGTGATGATACTGAAAAAGATTCAAAGAGTATGAATATCAACTTACAAGATGAGCAAACGGCAAGACTGAAACTATGACGAGAAGCAAGAAAAGCAACGTTGTCACGAAGGTTGCTGTGGCTCTCTTTTTCTGATATAATTTCCATGCTCCCATCACTATATTCTTTTGCAATATATTGGTCCTTAGCCACAAAATACTGATCATCAACTTCTTGTTCCTCTCTTTCATACTTCCTTCTCCTATCATACCCGACTACGATATTTATACGTACTTACTGCTATATAAATAATACACCAACCTAAAAAAAAAAAGATCAAACTTCACTCTAAGAAATTAGGAAAAGTCACTTTTTCTGCTTTAAATTTTCAGACGAAGAAAAAAAAAGGTTCAAGAAAACCTTAGTACTTTGCACATCCCATGAAAAATAGATGAAGGAAAAAAGAATTCTTATTTGGTGTTCGTTTTTGCTGGATGAAAGAAAAGTTGGGAGAAGGGAGGAGGGGAAGAGAGCAGTGGCGAAGCTACACATGGGTACCACCCTTGTCGAAAAATTACACTGTGTATATAGGTAAAATATAGTACATTACATATATTATATTGAATATTTTTTGTCCGGAATTTCTTTTTTACTTCTTTCAAATTTAAACACCCTTGAGGAAATAGAGTCCCGATTAAAAAAGTAACAAGGGCTATGTATTATGGACTGGAATATTGACGTGAAATAGTTAATGAGATGAGTAGTAGTAGTTAACGAGAAAGTTGTACGCTTAGCCAATTCTATGTGAAACTATATTCTTGTGCAAGTTTTTGATTTCGCGTAAAATACAAGTCCAAGTTGAACTAATTCATTATAGAGTACTATTGCGAGAAGAAATCAATTTAAGTTGAAAGTATATCCAAACTCTTTCTGTCCTTAATGTAAGTGAGCTTAATAATCTCTAACGACATCCAAGTAATTGCTGTAAAAATTGCGCGGGGTACCTTGTTTGGTCGCCCCCATTTAACCTATACCCGTTTTTTAAAAAACTTTTAACTTGTACCCACTTTTAAAATAACTTCAGTTCCCTTCCCCTCGCTGAGCTGAAGTTCACGAGTTAAGCTGAAGATTGCCAGTTATAAAGACAAAACTTCAGCATACGGGGCTGAAGTTCCCCAGTTAGAAAGACAAAATTTCATCTCTAGTTTCCCAGTTACAAATTTCAGGTTTAGAGCTGAAGTTCCCAAGTTATAAAGACAATTACAAAGACAAAACTTCAGCTCTAGAGAACTTCAGCTCTAGAGCTGAAATTTTGTCTTTGTAAACAGGGGAATTTCAGCCCATTATGCTGAAGTTTTGTCTTTATAACTGGGAAACTTCAGCCCCGTATGCTGAAGTTCCCCAGTTACAAAGACAAAACTTCAGCTCTAGAGCTGAAGTTCCCCAGTGTAACTGGGAGAACTTCAGCCCCGTATGCTGAAGTTCCCCAGTTACAAGACAATAATTTCAGCTCTAGATCTGAAGTTCGCAAGCCGTCTACTAGAAAGCTGAAGTTTTGCGTGATTGCCTTTGCTACTTCAGCCCCGCATGCTGAAGTTATGCGCAAAAGCGGGTACGGATGTAAATTTTTTTACAAAGCGGGTATAAGTTAAAACGTGGCACAAAAATTGGGTACGGATGCAAATAGCCCGTGATTGCTTAATTTCTGGGGCTTTTGCATCCGTACCCACTTTTTGTGCCACATTTTAACTTATACCCGCTTTGTAAAAAAAATTACACTCGTACCCGCTTTTGCGCATAATTTCAGCATGCGGGGCTGAAGTAGCAAAGGCAATCACGCAAACTTCAGCATTCTAGTAGACGGGCCTGAAGTAGCTTGCGAAGAGCTGAAGTTCCCAAGTTATAAAGACAACAACTTCAGCATACGGGGCTGAAGTTCCCCAGTTATAAAGACACTTCAGCTTACGGGGCTGAAGTTCCCCCAGTTACACTGGGGAAGAGCTGAAGTTCTGTTTTTGTAACTGGGGAACTTCAGGTCAAGAGCTGAAGTTTTGTCTTTGTAACTGGGGAACTTCAGCATAGTTCCCTAGTTATAAAGACAAAAATTTCATCATATTGGCTGAAGTTTTGTCTTTATAACTGGCGAACTTCAGCTTAACTGGTGAACTTCATCTCGGCGAGGGAAAGAGAGCTAAAGTTATTTAAAAAGTAGGTACAAATTAAATTTTTTTTAAAAACGAGTATAGATAAAATGGGGACGACCAAATAAGATGCCCGCATAATTTTTACTTAATTTCTTGTGAAACAAAATTCCAAATGGTGAAGGAAATGGTCATGGGCTTTTTCTAGGTTTCATCGGAAGTTGATTCTTGCCCCTTGATTTTTTAGTTTCTGTCATGATTGTTGGTTTGAATTTTGTTTACTGTTATTGATCTTGGGTTTTCAATTTTTTTTTTTTTTTTTTTTTTTGTACAAAAATGCGGGAAATTGTTTTTGAGTCCCGTAAAATTTATTTTTCAAGAAATTAACCAATTTTGGTCGGTTTTTCAATTAAAACAAATAAAAACTAATATTAAAAAAGCCGACCAAAATTGGTCGGTTAATTCGGTCGGTATTTTAAAATACCGATCAACTTTGGTCGGTTATTTTCGTGCGAAAATATAATGAAAGAGTATAAATAAAAGAGAAGACAATCTTAAAACAAAATGCACCAATGGTCTAGTGGTAGAATCGTATCTTGCCACAGTATAGACCCCGGTTCGATTCTCAAATGGTGACTTTTTTGATTAAATAATTAAAATACCGATCAACTTTGGTCGGAAAAAAGCGACCAACTTTGTTTTGCAATATTGTTTTTTTGAATTTAATTGGCCGACCAACATTGGTCGGTAATTTCCGACCAACTTTGGTCGGTATTCCTTTCCGACCATTAAAATACCGTCCACACATAAATTGTCGTATTTTGGTCAGTAATTGTCCATAACCGGCCAACTTTGGTCGGTTTTTAGCAAATTTTTAGTAGTGATATTTAATATGGATAAAAACAGGTTAATCAACGGAGTAAGCATACTATCCATGGTTTAGATGATCACTTGGTAAGTTGAAGAGTTTAACTTATATGTGATGCCAACTTTAAATGTTTGTTTATGTATTTTAATTAACTAGTCTCAAAGTACGCGTTACGTGTGTATCTATGTTCATGAGTATATTTTTTAAAAATATAAAAATATTATTAAATAATATATTTGAGTTATATAATAAAAACTAAAAAAAATATGGATTCTTGGTGAATGCTTATTTATTTAGGTAGGCTAGAAAATAAAATAAGTAAATATTTTATTTCAAAAAGATCACATTATAGAAATTCTTAAAATATAATGTAAATAAAAGAGATTTCAAAGATAGAATCAAATTGTTTTCAACTCCAAAATTCATAACATTAACATTAAATTGCAGATTCTTCATGTAGCTTCACTTTTAGATGAATCAGTGGCAGTACTTATTCTCGTTCAATAAAAAAAAGTAGTAGTTGTTCAATTATTTGATGATCCAGTGGTACCCTATTGATACTCGTCCGATTGTTGTTCTAATTTGGTGATTAATTTATATGATGAGCGATGTATTTTTTTACACTTGGTTTCAAATCAGATACAACCCAAGGTCATTATTCCCTTTGGTTTTCACAATCAAAAAATTATTCTGAAGGAAAGCTTGCTTCGTGGCGGAGCATTTAGCAATGCCGGCAGCCTGGTAAAGGCTGGCTGTCTTAGGACAGGTTAAGCCTGGGCTTGCTTCTCATGAGATTGGATGAGGGAATCAGAAAGGGTCTCAAAAACCGGGCTGGCAGATATTTGGGCACACGAAAAAATAGAAGTGAGTGGAAGGTACTTCTCAGCTAGAGTTGGGGTGGGGTCGCTATAGTAGCTAGAGTGAGTCTTCCTACACGGCTGGACGCTCGGTTCTAGACAAAGCTACAGGGGTTACCGCCACATCCTTTTTTTTTTCACTTGGTCGCCTGGCATCTTGAAACCTCTTTGCTTGCCGTATGGGTGTTTAACAGGCAGGCTGGGACGGGCTGAACACAAAAAAAAATCAGCCCGTCTGTTAATGGACCGGGTTGGTTAGCGAGTTGGGATAGCGGGCTGGTAGCGGATTGGGTTTTTTTGGGTTATTCTGGGCCCGCACAGGTTCGTGCTTAACGGGTTCGGGCGGGTCGGGCTATGTGTGTGTGTGTGTGTGTATATATATATATATATATATATATATATAATTAAATTTTATTTTTCTTATTCAATGTTATTGATACTTAAGTATTTGTAAACTTTTAAGGCTTAGATTTAAACTTTGAAGTTTTAAATTTGAAATTTGAATTTTAAAATTTTAAAATTGAAATTTGAAAGTAAGTGGTTATAAAAAATTATTTGATAAGACTAACAAGCAATCACAATATGTAAGGATCAAGTTTCGAAGGCTTTCATTTGATATTTTTATTGAATAATATATAATAATTCAAATTAATTTGCAAGTTCTTTTTTGATTTTTTTTTTAATTTTTGAACTTGCAAATTTAAAGTTTACAACAATTATAAAAAATAAGAAATAATACATCACATTCTTTGCATCATTTTTGTAAGTTCATCCATGTCAACATGAGGTTCTTGATTTCCAGCATTTGTTGAATCGGAACCATAAACCATTATAACTCCAAATTTCTTGGTCTTCCGCTTCATTTACCTCGTTACGCTATTGATTTCGCCGTTCTGATCTTATCCAATCTCTAAAGCACACTAAAATTTTCAAAGCGTTGCTTCCCAATGAATAACGGGTATCTACTAGCTGCTGCCTTGCTTGACTAAATGCACTCTCTGATTCGACTGTTGAAATCGGCACATTTAGCATGTCTCGAGCCATGGCCGAAAGAACATAAAATTGATTTGAGTTGCTCTAGTGACTTTTGCAAGTAGAATGGAGTTCATCAATATTCCTGCTACTGGTTTGTTGATGCTCTCCTAGTGTAGACCAAATCAAATAATCTTGAACACCATCATCATCATCATCCAAAGTTGTTCCAGATGTTGAAGTAAAGGAATATTTGCATCTACAACTGAAGAAGCATCAATGTTAGCATAATAATTATATAAAGTTTGTAAATGTTGGTGTAGATACAAGTGTCAATATCAGGAGTTTCAGTTGGTCTAATATCCATATAAGTATATAAAGCACTGATTAATTGACGACACTTTATTATTTTGATAGTAGGGTTTAAAATAGCACCAATTAGGTAAATAGGGGGAATTAGGTAGAAATATTTTTTAAACTTATCTAGCATAGATTCAACAACAGAAGTATATCCTTCTTTCCTCTTCAAATTATGTAGTAAAAGAGAAATTTCAGCAATATGAACTAAACCATTTGCAATAGTAGGATAATAAGTTCCAGAAAACTCAAGTGTAGCCACATACATTTTTTGTATAAATTGTATAACATCTCAATGACATCCCAAGTTCTATATGTTAACAAACGGCTAGGATCCATACAATGAGAGTTAACAACTTCAGTTATAAGCATTCTATATTTATAACATCTTAAGAATAAATAAGTATAGTTCCACCTAGTAAATATTTTTTCAGGCATGAGTCTTGATTTTAGTCCATAGTGTACACCTTTTTCCTTAAATGCATTTAATCTAGCACTTTTATTATTTTCTTGAATTACACCAACAACTTTCCTAACTAAAGTGATTTCATCTCTAAATAATTCAAGGCCGCTCTTCACAATCAAGTTATAAATATGACATGCACATCTAACATGAAATATTTCAGGAAGTGGTGGGTGTAGATGCAATTTTAATATTGTAATATCAGCATTGTTGTTAGAAGCATTATTAAATGACATACATAAAACCTTTTCTGCAAGATTATAAAATATAGCAACTTCATGGATAGTATTACTTATAAATGCACCAGTATGACTTTGATCTTCATCATATTTAAAAGCAATAATATATTTTTACATACAAAAATTATCATCTATCCAATGGCATGTAACAATCAAATAATCATTTTCATTACAGTACGACCAATATCAGAAGTTAGAGAAACTCTACAAGAAAGACTGGCGAACAAATAACGTATATATGTCTGATATTGTCCAAAAACCTAAAGATATCAGATCTACAAGTACTTCTAGAAATACCTTTAAACAAAGGGTTATAAATTCTTTGAATATAAGTAACAAGATACAGTGAAGAAGCAAAACTAAAAGGTAAACAACCTAAAACAATCATTTTAGCTAATTCTTCCCAATCCTTCTTAATATCATATTTACCCATTAACCCTCCAGTGTTCGGGTTAAGTTTTTGTTGCCCATCTTTCTCATCTACTCCCCAATCAAGAGGGTGGAGATCTACTATGTGCATGCGAAGTTGACCCGTTTCCCCTCCCTTACCGGGCTCATGTTTATAAACTTCCTTACAAATTCTACATCTTACATAATTTTTATGTTCTTCTAGTTTGTCAAAAGAATTTCAACACTTATTTCTTAATCTTCGATTCTTCTTAATAGGGAGGGGAGGCTTACTTGTTCTACCCCTAATATTTTGAGTTAGACTAGCATTACTAGGTGTAGCTGGCGGTGTTTCAAAATTATCGGGTGATTGAATATCATCTAAATTATCATCAAAATCATCATCTATACTATAATTTTCTTGAAGTCACTCATAATCTACATTTAGATTTTTAGGTGAATTTTCAGAAATATGTGTAAAGCTAGTAGAAGAACCAACACCACCTCTTGATCTTTTGGAGGTTTTCTTACTACCACCTCTACTAGTGCATACTTTTTTGGCTGCTCTAAGTAAATCCATTATGTAAATTAAATTAAGAATTCTAAATAATAAAATAAGTGTACACCAAAGAAGAGAAAGAGATGGAACGAGTGTACCGGGATTCCAGATGCCGCACTAATTTTGATATCGAAAATCAAACTTCAATTGATAGACCGATACTTGATAGTTGATAGTACTTGATACCACACTTCACTTGAATATTTGATAATAATAATTTTTGTAATGGTTAAGCTAAATATTTTATGAAACTTGAAATAATAAGTAATTGAGAATTTAAGAACAATAATCAATAATATCAAGAGAGAATTGAGAGAGAATTAGAGTAGTAAGAGAATAAATTGTGAGGAATAATGAAGAAGAAGGGGGTTATTTATAGTTTTTAAAAGGTTAAAATTATAATTTATCAAATATTAGGGGTGGGTGGTTATTGCTTAAGGGGGTAGGCCGAAATGGCCATTTCTGCAAAAAAGAGCCGTTGACCAACAATCATTTTTGAATTTGACCGTTGGCAACAGAAAAAAAAATTCTAACGGATACCAGGCTACAGCCCGTTAAAAACCCGTTAATGAGTTATCGGGCTTAGTGTGTTCTAGTGCACCGATATCCAAAATTTGTTTGTATAAAACCTGCTCTCCGCCCAACTCGTCCTAGCCCGCCTCAATATGCTACAGTAACGGGCTGGTTCAGCTGACCCGGGTTGAACCAGATTGTAAACGGGCCAGCCCGGCCC
This sequence comes from Nicotiana paniculata, assembly GCA_005239505.1. Classification (NCBI taxonomy): domain Eukaryota; kingdom Viridiplantae; phylum Streptophyta; class Magnoliopsida; order Solanales; family Solanaceae; genus Nicotiana; species Nicotiana paniculata. The sequence continues at coordinate 110,877 of ML329680.1, forward strand.
GATTAACAAGTTTAGCTTGCGAGGGCAGGAGTGGAAAGAGCACCTCGCGAAAGAATCGTGTGGCGCGGTGAAAGATTTCCCCTTGTGGTTTCCGACCCTCCAGACCTCCACCATTTCACCACCAAGGCATCTTGAAAGTGAACCATATTCCATGAATATGATATCTTTCTAGTGTGATGTATGGAATATATGATAAAGGTGAATCTATTGATCGGTCATGTCATATAGGTCCGATCCACAACCATTTCCTTTTTATAGGTTCTACGGACCGATGCCTGCTGTTTCATCTAGGAGAAAAGGGTAGTGGAGTGAAAACGATTTTCTTGAATTGCTCAGTGAGCTTTTCAAGACAAGCATGGTATGTCAAAAGTTTTTCATATTTTGTTTTTAATTTCTTTAAAGTTTGGCAGATGACTCAGGTGCTCTTATTTTATGACGGTAGGGACGATTGCTTCCATCACTGACCATGTGAAAGTTTTTTCTGAATTAGTTGGCCCACACTTCGGCTATTAATATAGGATAAGACCTTACTACTATATATGATATGTTACCCTTTCTCTAGTGAGTGCAATGAATGACTCTCGCTTCAACCGCTCGTTTGACTTATGGCATCATCGACTTGTTTTTCAATCAAAGAGATAAGAGAGGGATGAGCCCCGATGCCCACTTTGGGATATCCTTCGGGTCTTAGTCAAATATAACCGACAGATCTTTCCTTTAATCACTTGCAGTTTTCTATGCCATTTTAATTTGAATATCTAAAAGGTGTTTCAACGGCAAATTAGTTCTTATAGTTGGTGCTAAATATAAGGACTTGTGATTTATACAAGGAAAAAGCTTAGTTGATTCTAATGTCAAAATAGTACTTCCTACATTATAATTCAAATATGGGAAGTTTTAATAAATAAAATTTTAATTAATTTAAAATCCTAAATATTACAAATAATGTTAAGTGATAATTTTAGCTAGCGTGAACTCTTTGTTAAAGGGTAAAAACGCGAACGACATTTCACTAAGTTACTTCGTGCTTTTAATATATTACTAGTATCTATGAACGTGCGTTGTACGTTAATAATGACACGTGATGATTTAAATATTTATTTATATAAAGGATAATAAAATTTAATTAATGAGAGAAATTTAGGTATATTAATACAACAATCATGCATGAATTTAAAATAAAAGGACATTATCAAAACTTACACAAATGATCAATTTTGTCATGTTAGTTATATAATTATATATTATAGTTTACAAGTATTTAATGTGATGGTATCTTAATGAATACTTCTTTGTGGATAATATTTTTTTTGTGTATATTTCCTCCGGATGCGTTGATTGCTCTGCCTTAACCAGAACTCTTGTTGTCGATCTTGATATCCCTTTTGAAAGTGCAACATACAGTTGTTTGTGCAAGAAAATATATTGCAATAAATATAGTCTAATATTTAGGATGTTTGTCCAAAATATAAACATGCTAAAAATTATTTTCACACAAATTTAAAAGGGTATTCCTTAGTTTCGGAAGCCGAAAGTTGAATTCAGGAAAAGAATATACTTAGAATCACATTAACCAATATCATAATTTTTGCATAAATGTCATTAGTGTCAAAACTTCTATATACCATATGTGTGCTATTACATAAGCTATTCGGTGTCACACCTCCTTTTTTCCGATAGAGGTGGGATAAGGGAGTTTTCCCAATTAAAGTGACATTATTCGATTTTGGGATTTATTTTATTAGTTTCAGTGTCGCCACCCAAATTTTTTACGGTGTTCCGGGACATCATTTATTTTAGAATATCCGAAATCGAGGAAGATTTTTGACTATGTTTAAAAATGTCTGCGAACCAGAAATCCGGGTAAGGAATTCTGTTAACCTGGGAGAAGGTGTTAGGCACTCCCGAATTCCGTGATTATAGCACAGTTAATTAATGATTAAACTTGACCTAAATTATTTAATTACTGATTTTAGTACCTAAATGCATTATATATTTTTTTACCGCTTTTGTTATTCAATTGTATTTAAAGAGTTATCTTAAGACGAGTTACATATGCGTATACCCTCTTGAATTTGATGCGTCAAAAGTCATATCTCGCGGACGTGTACATAATTCACGACACTTGATTCATTTAAGAAAATAGTCAAGGTTGCGCAAGCGCGTATTTTTGTTTTGATTGTAAAAAGAAATCGAAATCACGTCACGCGAATATGTACGTAATTAGGATGAAAATTTCAAAAATCCGCTCCTAAAGGCATCTCTACGAGCGTTCATTTTAACGTACAATTTTAGGAAAAAAAAGTGTATTTAGTTACTAGAAGAATTATTTTTTATTTAAAGTTACACGAACATATACTTTGATTGTTAATCGGTTTTCAAATTCTAAAGGTATCAACTATCTAATTAGGGACGGGTCTAAGCATTTACTATATTTACAAAGATTATTTTATTAAGTCATATTGGGCTAAGGAAGAAGTATTTTTTGGACTACATGGTACGAGTTTTACTAATGCTTCACCCATTTATTAGCTAAGGACATATCGTGGATTTGACTTGTTCTTAAACGGTTTTCTTGTATTACAATTAGCTATTTTTATTCTAAAATTATGTTGTACTAATGGGGTTTCTTTGGGTCAAGATTGCTTGGTTGGTTTTAGAAAGATCCCCAAAATCAAGAGAAAAGCACTAAAATTATTACACTATGTCTATATTTACATGACAACTTTAAATTATAATCAAAACTGACCAATTTTCAATTTAATTCAAAAACTAAACCAAGAATCCACTTTGATACTGATCTAAAACTTGTATATAGACCTAGAAATATGAAATGGCTCATCTCAAGTGATGTGAATGTTGATAAATGAAAATACTCAAATACACAGGTATCAAGATGACAATTTAAGTACTTCATCATTACTGCTGGGTTTAACACCCCAGGCCCACTGGCCTGATGTCCAGACTCTATCAGGCCTAACTAGGCCATGTTTGTGAGCCTGGCCCAGTTCGAGTAACAAAAGCAGGCATAATATCCGATTTGATAAAGACAGAAGATACAAGGTTGAATACACATAGTTTAAAAATGTCCAGTCCATAATATTACAACCACAAGAAAATGGAGCAATTTCATGATGGTTTAAAACTAGATTACAATTTCGAACAAAAAGAAGAAAATGAACTATCCTAGACTAAAAAAGGTAATAAAACTGCTGCTTCATGCTAGAATCGTCCATAACTTTAATGAGAGAAACAACACCTGCACTTGGGATTCTTAAACAAAAAAAATAATTGTGCATTCTTATGAGGTAAATCTGACCAATTGATAACCAAATCCACCCCTTTTGATTCTATCAAATATGAAATCTCAAGTATGCATAAATCTACAGTCCTAAGGGGGAAGTCTCCCCATACTTTAGCAAATGACACAATCAAACGGCATTTGATATAAGCATGACTAGGTCTAAACAAACAATAACGCTTAACAATCAAATTTTTTATTTAATAAACAAAAGGCTGTTACATACTTTTAAAGGGAAATAATTCAGCAAGAAAAGAGGACTAGAAAAGGCCACAGAAAACCAGAATTTAAATAAACTTGATGCAGCAACAGAACACAACAACTAGCCCAAAGGAAACCCAGGAAGATCAACAAGAAAACCAAGATTTCGACCCAAAACTTGTAGCCCAGAAAAATCAGCAACTATAACCAATGTTTAAGAATACCAAGAATGAGGAAAACTGATTTTTTAGGATGATTTTTGCATCTATTTGAATATTTTCAGTGTATCTCCAAATGAAAACTGTTTTTGAGAGTAGTTTTCTACTAATTTCAGAAAGTTTTTCTTTATATAGTGTAGGTGCATTAGGGGTTTATGTGTGTGTAAAAGCTGTATAATCTTGTGTAAAAATCTGCCTCAAAATTTTGTGGTAATCGTGTGTGTCCATTTCAGAGAATGACCTAGTCTATATATAGCGAATCCAAGGGGTGACATCCATTAGGAATATATCCTATCCTAAAATCTGAAATAGTACAGGTACAACTGTCCATTCTTATCATATTGTAACAGCTAGGCCAGCTGTACCCTCTGCTAGAAGGTTCTATTATTTTCAGCCCCCTTTTACCCCTTAAAAATTACTGTTTTTACCTCAAAATTCTGGTTTTATGCTTTTCTGATTTTTGTTTCAATATTTATCCTAATTCTAGAAGCTTCTTGAGCTGTTACAACCAAGATTCTTCAATTGAAGTACCTAAACTACCCTTCAATACCCTTGTAATTACCCTTTTAGCATTTAAGTATTATGTTATTTGTTAAGTTGCCTAATTTTATCCTAATTAAGTGATTAAGCTAATGAAGAAGTTGGGAGCTTAAGCCTCTTTAAAAGTAAGGTGGAATATATCTAAACAAGATAATTAGTTAAACCTTAATTTGAATTTATTTTAGGACTTAGATTAGTTAGTTCACATGACTCAATTAGTTAAACTATTATCCCATATTATGACTTAGTCTTTAGTTTTAAACCTAAGCTTAGGCTAACTAGTCAAGTATAATTAATCCTTCTATTAATTGGCCAAAAAATCACTCATACATAGTTATTTAATGATGAACCAATTAAGTCAGTGATTAATCTTAAACAAACAGTTACTATGCATGTTCATGACTAAAAGACAATTATATGCAAAATCTAACCTAAGTGTCTAAATTAGGTCAACTTCTAACTAACACTTGAAAATTAGTAACAATACATGAGTACCTTATCAGTGGCTATCGTACAATGATTGTTGCAAAATTTCCCTCCATAGCTGCCCAAGAAATTCAAATCTGCCTGGCTAGACAACTTCAGAAACAGCAATGATAGCCTTTCAGCATGCCTGCCAGCAATGATGACCTTTTTGCATGCCTGTCAGCCTTTTCAGCAGGCCTGACAGCTTTTTCAGCATGCCTGGGCAGAATGATTACTTCTCTGCCTGCCTGACAGCTCTTTTACAGCATGCCTGGATGGAATCATTGCTGCTCACCATGCCTGGCAGCAGCTTTAGTTTACTTTTCCTGCATTTCCAGCCATGCCTGGATAGATAGGCTATAAATACATGTATAAACACAGTCAATAAGCATCTCATACTTTACTTGTAATTCCCTTTCCTTTTGAATATAATCAGAAAATTGGCTTTGGCCTCCAATCCCTCTTGTGTGCCTTTGAGTCATTTCTTTCCAGCTTGTGTGTGTAAAGAGTGTTGCCATTGTTAGCACGTTTTGTGCTGATCCTTCTCTTGGACTGAAACTAAGCCATAGCAGTTTAGCTAGCTAGTTGTCCTCACGGTGGTACTTTACAGGATGGAACAGTCAAGAAAATTGAAAAATCTAACACTAAAATTAATACTAAACTAATTATTGTTTCAAGACAGCCTTTAATCAACAAAGAAGATGGAAACAGACGAAATGTGGGCTACTTAGGTTTAATTAACATGCAGACCTAAATTGTTATTTTAAAATGGTCAATCTTCAGGAATTCTCAAGAGAGCCATCAAATTTTAGTATATGGTTTCAACACAGATTGATTCGTCGTCTTATCATAAAACCAATTCCAGAGAAATGATGAAACCTAAACTAATCAACTTAAACATCAAACGACTACTATTCTGGAAAATCGTATGTATAATTAAATCAATTAAAGACATACATGGAAGTAATTACATTTTAAGCCGAATTAAGAATCTAAAAAACAGTAACACATAAGACAACCTAAAAACTAAATCAAATAAATGATTTTGTCCTAAAGTAATCAAAGAAATAGAAGGAAAGGGGATACCGGTTAGTTAGGAGAGGTTGGCCGGATTTCGGTGGATCGAAAATGGGCCAAACCCACATGAATCAATAGCTCACCAAGAGCTATCGACTTATGTAGGTTTGAGTCATTAGGTCTCTTTAAATCGGCTGGTAGAAAAATTCTAGGTTTTCTGATTCTTAGATTTTAAATTGAAGGATTTTGGTGGGGTTTTCGGAGAAATTAAAGGTGGGAGGTGATTGAGGGGAGGGAGAGGAGTGCCTGGTAAAATTTTGAGGCGGTTTGGTGGTGCTCCGCTGCCGGCAGGCGATTTTCAGGCCGCGGAGTACGGTGGTCGGTGGAGTAGAGTGAGAGAGAGACGGAGATGTGTTAGGGTGTTAGGGAAGGTGAGTTTGA